>CAEGAF010023187.1:0-15120 GCA_903067075.1 Micropoecilia bifurca
ATTTATCAAGATAACTATTATTATTTTCTGAGTTTATGGTATTTTGTATTAAATAATTTGCTAAAAGTCAAACTAGATTTCATTGAGTGGTTGATTATTTTTGTTGTCAATTAACTGCCGTACCATATTTTACCTGAAACCTGGGAAGTAACCCCCTTGTGTGTTTTTGTGAGTTCCGCTTTAAAGAGAAGCCGAATTTTACAACTTAACTTACCACATCAGTCAAAGCTTAAATCTTCTCAAACCCAGGACGATAAGACACATAGCAAATTAATGCTTTGCTTGTTTTTCAGATGTTAAAGGAAATCTTACTGCTGTCATGGTTACGGGGGTCACTAAAAACATTAGCTTGGTTCATAATATCTGTCTTTTTTTCTTGCACTGACATGCGTCATAAAAGACAAGCTGCCATTTTCTCAAGTGCATGCAAACAAAACAAAACAAAAAAACAGGGAGAAATTAGCTACACATTTGCAGCACGTCTTAAAGTTCGTGAGGTAAAATTACAAATGAAAACATTAGCAGGCACCTGCTCCATTATATTGTCCAGTTCTGAAGTTGGCGAGGCCTCGTCCTCCGACTCAACGGGGCTTTTCAGCATCTTGCCTCTGGCTTCTGACAGCTGAAGGATGTGGAATATTAGAGTTAAAGACACCATATTGACATTTTATGCAAAACGAATCTAATGGTTTCCCCTGCAGAAATTAAAGACGCCCACTACACAGGGATTAAATATATAAAAACTCAGGACCTTTCTTTTGCTAAATGCATTGCGTTGATGGGAGCTTCTTCACTCTGGGTGAAAAGTGTCTCGGAAAGAGCGATAAAAGAAATCGAAGTTTAGAAAGCCTCAAGATCCCCCAAAGGTAATAAGGTGATGTCGAGACACAAATGCTTAAGACAGCAGAAATGGAAGTGAAGCAAATAAAAAAAAATGTGATTTCTACACATCTATACTTTTCCAGGTTCAAATCTCATTTTATTTTGCTTTTCTTAGTTTCTAGATGGGTCCGCACAAAATAATACGTTTTAAGTGCTTTAAAAGTCACGTATCATCATCTATAACTCGGTAAGACAAAATAGGAAGAAAAAAATTACGAATCAACACAACGCTGAATCAAGCCATCTCATTGTTTTCTGGCATATGAAGAAGATCAGCACTTTTCTAAAAACAGCAGGTGTAGATGTTTCATGACTGAAACATCTACTGAAATCAAATAATGTAGAGGACATTATGCAAAGTCTTTTTAATTTCTTAATGAGCGTGCATTCGGTCTGTAAATCTTTTAAGACTGTGTGGGAACCCTGGAGGAAGGTCTAGGAAGATGAGTAAAGGGGCCGGGGAGAGCAATTTGAAAGGTGCAAGGTGGACGTTTTTGATCCAAACCCTAAGCAAACACACTTAACCCCAAAAGCGCTGCAGCTGGGGAGCGAGAAACTGGGAGACGGAAGAGGTGGAGAGTGGCGACATGAACCCACCAGAGCCTGAAAGGTTAACTGTTTACATCAACAACGGGAAGCGAAGGGACGGAAAATCAGCGGTGGATGTCAGGAAATCATCTGAGAATCAACTGAACCGCTGGGAGTTCCAAGTACAACCAAATTTCTGCTTTACATAAAATGGAGAACAAAAAAAACAACTAAAATAATCAGAAAACTGAGGATACAACTTACCACACCACATCACTCGATGCTTAAAGCCTGCGCAGACCCAGGACAAGCCAGAAACGAAGCAAGCTGAATGCTTAGGTTGTTTTTCAGATGTTAAAGGAATTCTTACAGTTGTCATGGTTACCGGGGTCACTGAAAACAGAACTCCCAGCTGGGCTCATAACCTCCACCATTTTTTATTCCTTGCACTGACATGTGGATAATGAAACAAATTAGACCGGCTGTCATTACCACACGACCAGCTCACACGTGAAAGCACAGATTTAGCCATGCAATTGACATCTTGCTGCAGTGCAGTTGCTAAATATTAATGTTTATTCCTCAGTGAGTTCCACTTTCCATGCAACCACCTCTCATTTCTCAGCCCTGTTGTTTTTCCATCGCCTGTGTTGAAATTTTATAACACAATTAAAGAGTTTTATTTTTTCACCTCTTAAATTTTTAAATAAACTTTTTAAATAAACTTTTAAAAACAAGCAGCATAAATGGGTCTAAAGGGAAGAATCTGAAGAAAACTGCAGTGTAAATTTGCAAGCTTAAGCATAGTGTGGACTGACTGAGTGACAACAAGGACCTGGCCTGACCTGCAGCTCTCTCACTTTCATCTGACGGTGTTCAGACAAAGCGACCGCCTGCTTCATGGACACTTCTGCGGAAACGGCCATCAAACAGAGGTTGATGTTGAAGATTTTGGCTCGAGCCTCATTCAGCTGGAAACAGGCAGGGAAAAAAACATATGCAGAGATAATGTAAATAATGGAAAAATGGTGCTTTAATGCGATACATCCACACAAATAGTGAATAATTGTGAAAAGGAAAAGGATAGCTAAACTTTTTACAAGTTCGAATGTGAAATTAGCAGCTCCTATTTGGATTCAGCTCCCTAATTGGCTTACTTATAAAGAGAGTCAGTTGAACTGAAAACGCTTAAAACACACACACACAAATAACTGGGCTGCAGTGATATTAGCTTAATTTTTAAACCTAGAGCTTAAATTTGACTATAGGGAGAAAAAAAGGGGAACCACATCCATCTTTTATGTCTCTGCTTCTGATGAGTCAGTGACAGGGTTGAGAAATACTGACACAGCAAAAAGATATAAAAGATGGGCTGAAATTCTCCCAGAAGTTGTCTCATAATAGTGACTAGAGTCTCTCTGCCATGCTATAAATTCAAAAAGGTGTAGCAGAATAAATGTGCTCAATTAAAATCTGCCTTTTTAACGGGATAATGGCGTCTTCCAGAGGAACACTGGCCCACCTTCTTTGCCACGGAGAGGCTGTGGAGCCTGCAGCTCTCTGCCTGCTCCCCCAGCGGCTCCGACATCCGGGTCACCCGCTCCAGCTGGAGTTCTTTCTCCAGCAGCTGACGCTCGCGCTTGGCCAAGTTCGCCTCCAGCTCCGAGCACACGCAGACACCGGGAGCAGAATTAGCTGCGCATTTTGCAACTTGGCATTTAAAGTCCAAGAGGTAAGTTGTGGGTGGGAACGTTAGCGTGTACCTGCTCCATTTTCTTGACGAGTTCTGGAGCCGGTGGGTTGTTGCCCTTTAACTCCCGGCATTCGAGGGTATGAGTCACGCTTTTCAGGGTCGCGTCTCTTGCTTCCGACAGCTGAGGGATGCAGGAAATTGGCAAAAAGACACAAGGTGTTGATATGTGTATGTTTGTATCTTTCTCAAAGTGAGAAGCTAGCAAAGTTCTAGCTACTCCCCTTTGTCAAGTGCTTTCCACTGGCAGAAAATGAAGATATACTACCCTGGGATTAAAAAAAAAAAAAAAAAAGATAACAAAACTCAACACCTTTCTTTGCTAAATGTAGTGCGTGGATGGGAGCTTCTCCCCACGAGGTGACAAGTCTCTGGGAACGAGCGATAAGAGAAAATAAAGTTTAAAAAGCGCCTCAAGATCCCTGAAAGGGATTAAGCTTTTTTTTTTGTTTCGTGTCATCTCTTAAGACAGCAGAAATGAAAGAGGGAGGCAAGCAGAAGTGAGGTGAGTCAAAGAAGCTAGATAGAGAGAGAAAGAGAGACATGAGAGAGAGAGAGAAGGGCAGGGTTAACGTTTTAGATTCAGGCCCTCAGCTGACACACTCATCCCAAAAGTGCTGCAGTCAGTCAGAGAGTGAAAACTGGAGTTGGAGGAGGTGAAAAGTGCTGACATGACTGAAAGGTTAACTGTTCACATCAATGGAAGGAAATTGAGGTGTAAAAGTGGAAGGAAAAAAAAAGAAGTCAGTAATAGATGCCAGGACATCACAATGAAGTGTTTGCATTGCTATATTATCTGCAACAGATTAATTATACCAAACAGCCTGCAGCCTTTCTGCACGGATGGAAGGGAAATCTTGAACAGTGTTAACATTCAAAATACTTTGTCAAAGTGTATTTTACTCCGGTTTTAGAGGATTTATAGATTTTACAGAGTTGCACCCACTCACAGGAATGACAGACGAAGAAAATGTGCAAAAAGGAAAAACAACTAACATATCAAAATTGGTACAAGCTTGTTTTTTTTTCCTCCCCGGTTTTGTTTAAACAAGAATAACTAAAGGCAATCCCAGAGTTTTGGAATACATCAACAAGACCAGCACCACTTGGAAAAAGTATAGATTTTGCAGAATCCTGCATCTGTGTTAGTCTGAAATATTCTCCAGACCCTTAAATCTATGTTTCCTCATACCAGCAAAAAAAAAAAAAAAAAAAGAAAAAAAAATCAACTAATGAGTCAATTTTCTTGCAGAACAAGTAGAAAAATGATTCAGTTTCCGCCTGTAACCTAAGTGCAAGAAAGGAATAATTTAACCTGCAGCTTTATATCTCATCCAAACTGTTATTTCAGATTCACAAGGCTTCATTCCATCAAAATAAAAGAATATGAACCTTGAGACGATCAAGGAGCCATGACGGTCACAATGAAGGGGACATTGGTAGGAAACTGAACCAAAAAAAACGATCAGAGAAAATATCGGACACAATGCTGGTCGTTAGTTCTGGAAAAGAGGAGGTTGACAGCAGAGAGGCCAAAAAGCAAGATATGCTCAAAGAATAGGCAGACAGAGGCAGATGGACTTAAAAAAAAGAAATGGAAAAGATGGTATGAAGAACCATTTATACAAAAAAAGAGAGAGAGGGAGAGAAAATAAAGAAAAACTGACAGAAGTGAACAGGGCCATGTCTGCAGTTTGGGACAACTAAAACTTGTTAGTGGGGCAGAGTCTGTCTGGTATTCATCATTGTGAAGTCCAAATTCTGCAACAAATAAGGCAACCCGCCCCCCCCAAAAAAAACATTTCCAATGAACATGCAAATGCAGGTTGTAGATATGCATAGTTATTATTCAAATAACTGAATATTTTGCATATTTTTCCCATTTCCGAGGGAGATAAAAAACCCTTTAGGGGACTTCCCTGCAGAGTCATTGCACAGGACTCAGCCAGGCATTACAGAAGCAAAAGGCATTTTGTTTGTATTACAGCGTCTGCCTCGCTCGTATGTTTTAGTTGGAGTTGATAGCTCACTAGTTACGTTTAGAGCTCTACAATATAAGACGTGTTCAAACGTGGAAACCTTTAAAAAAATCCTAGCTTTTCATTATCAGAAGCACTTTAACCACACAATGCATTCCTATACATGACAGTAGGCAATAAGTAGGAAGATGATGGCTCATTTAAAACATACCTCCAGCCACTAGTTTACCCTGTTCCCTAACTTTTGCTGTTTGACCATAAATAGATGGAGACAAGCCTGTGGGGATTTGTTCCGAGCCGCAGCGTAAATTAATAATGACTCTTTTACATTTTCTCTCCTCTGCTCAGCCTTTCAGTTCAGCATCACCGTCACCTCCTGGAACCACCGAGCTCACACCGAGGCAGCGGCTTCGCCGCAAATAAACACACGGGGAAGTGTCAGCAGAAATTGCTGCGGGATTGTGTGTTTGCAGAAGAAGAGGCCCTTCTAGAACCGAGAAAAAAAAGTTGTCAAGAGTGTGAAGTGTAGTGACAAAATACTTTATGTGATACTGAGCTTTATGTGAGTCGAGGTTTGACTATGTCGTGGTTTTCTCGTTTCTAATCCCGAAAGAAAATCCTGGACTGGCTACCTGAGAAAAGGTCACTGAGCACATCATGAGTTTATTCAAGAGACTAACATTTATTTTATGTCGCTCTCTATAGATTAAGAAATTCGATTTTTATCTCGTCTAATGTGTCGTGTTCCCAGCACACCTGCATGACAGGAAATAAAAGTTGCTAATAAGGATTTTCAACTATATAAAACCGCTTCTTTTTTTTTTTTTTTTTAACTCAACTGCTTGCGACAACCACGGAACATATTAATCAACCATTTTAAACTGCTCTGAAGCTTTAATGCTGCTCAACTTCTTCAGTTCATCGGCAGCCGGGATAAGACGAGCGTGTGGTTAGATCTGATTGATGCGTGTCCCATCCTCACCCAAATCCGCCCGCAGTCACTTAAACGCGTCATGATGGATGGACTACAGAGAGTCTCCATCAACCTCGTTCTCTTTTCTTTGCTCACGCATCAATCTTCTTTTCTCCGCAGTCCCATCACTTGTAGCCCTTTTTTTTATACATCCGTCCCTTTGATGTCTGTCTCCTTGCATCCATCCATCCGTCTCCGTGTCGGTGTCTGTTGCCTGCCTCCCTGTTTTCTTCATCCGACAGTTACAAATTATTGCTGGGCTTTAGGCCTGTGAGTGCTGTAAAACATCGTGGAGATGACAGCCTCCGCGCCACTTTCTAATTTGCATTTCGCCTGCATAATTTCAGCTCAGCGAGTAGTTAGCACGACGGCTTAAAGAGCCACACAATGGGACGGTACACCGCACGTGTTATCATAAACGTGAATAATTACCTTATTTATTAACCACATCCGAAGCTCGAGCAATTAAGAGCCTCGTAATAAATATAAGTAAAAGGCAAAGAGACGGATTAATAAAGCAGAAAGGTCACATATGTACAAAATACAGTATAAATTATAATAAATATGGACATATACAGTGAGACCGCCAACAATAAATAAATGCAAAGTCTCTATGGAGGAATTATTGTCAATAGTTAGCTTGGTCAGCACTCGAACCGCAGCAGAATTAAATTTTGTGGTCAGACAATTCACAGCTTCCCAAGCTCTGTGTTTACAATCACTGAATCGTAGAGCAAAGTTATTATCATAATAACTCTGCTTTATAACGGTACAATTTCAGCGCTATGGATGTGCCAGATAATGCAGTTGGAAGATGAAATAAATCAAAACTCTCACTTTCTAATCCCCAACAAAGAGGCAGTTGTTCTGTCGAGAAATTCTTTGCAGAGTTGATGTGATGAATAAAACTAGTTTCCCCCCCAGAGGAGCTGGCACAAGCGGCAGCAACCCAACCCTGGAATAAGTGGAAGATAATGGATGGACAGATGGGTTTCCTGCTTTAGAAATGGCTTTTAATGTTATGCATCAAATGTTCACTCGGTTTAAGAATCTAAAAGCCAGTCCAGAAGCTTAATGTAACTCAGTTTGTGCTTTTCAGAAGTGTTTCGGATCATTCTCCTTTTGCAACACCAAATTGTACCCGAGTCCCAGCAATTTGACCCAAAGCAGTCACCTAAGTACAAAAGGAAGCTGGAGAGGCTGTTCAAGAACAACCTGTCACTGACTGAAAGAGTCCAGTCAAAAGAAAGAAGTCTTCACTACAACGTGGATACGCTCAAAAACAAACAAACTTGATTTGATTTGTCCAAAGTGCTGACGAGACAAAGTTAAACTTTAGGAAGCAATTCCCATTTAATTTAACTTGCCCAGGGTGGCACAGAAGAAAGGGTCGTACCGGCAACATGTTTGATAAAAGGATAACTTGTTCTTTATCTCACACGGGTAAGCGCAGTGTAAAAGACAAGATACAATGTCTGGGTAAATTTAGTTGACATTTTGAAACGATTGTGATGGTGGCCGTTTTGCTGCTAGTAGCTACTTGCACGAAGTAGATGGGAAAATAAAAGATAACTATTTTTTTTTGCTTTTGTTGTTTTATTAGGAGAATTAATCTACAGAAACCAAATTTGGAATCTTCTGGAAAATGTTCCTACTTGGCACGCCAACCTTAACCCAACTCAAATTTTGTGGATTATGGTTAAAAGCCAGGCTGTTCAAGAAAATCTGAAGATATGTGATTTTTGGGATAAAAATCACAAATGTTTTTGTGATTTTTGGGTAAATTTTTATATGCAGCATATAAAAATTTAGTTTGCACCAATTTAGAACAAATACTGTCAAATACAGAAGCAATTTTTTTATGCCAACTGGTAAAAATCCTTCCATCTAATGAAACGCTTGGCATCAACAGTGGACAGTCGATTGCAAACACAGAGAGAGACTTTAAACTGCATCATATGAGGAGAGAACAACGTTTATAACGGCAATAGCTCAGCTGATGGCTCTTCTGGGAACAGCTGAGCAGAAAGCTGGGCAAGATGCAACTTGTATAAAGAAAGTAAGAATAAAAACAGAGAGAACATCAAAGGTTAATGGCAGAAATTATTGCAGATAATGAATAACTGGAGAGTAGTAGAGGGGGGAAAACCCCTCCAACTAAAAGCTTAATCAAATAGGAAAGTTATAAACTTGGTCTTAAAAGTTGACAGGAAGTCTGACTGACAAACTAAAACTGGAAGAAACTTCCACAACCTGATAGCTAAAAGATTTGCCTCCCTTTCTACTTTTAGACACTCAGGTGCAGCGCACAAAGCTCTGTTGGGAACATATGGGAAAGAAAGAAAAAAAAAAATCAAACCTCTGATATATAAAGAGGCTTGAAAATTGACAGCTTTATATGCAAGAAGTAAAACTTTGAATTCTGTTCCTGGGAGCCGACAAAGAGAAACTAAAATTGAAAGTACAGTCTCTCTCCTTAACTGTTGCTGCAATATTCATGAATGTGCAGCATTCAGGAAGGTTTTTAACAGAATGTTTGACTTTCTAAACATGAAACAGACTATATAGGAAAAAAATGTGCGACAGTGTTTAAATAAGAATCAACATAAGTGGCTGAGGATCTTGGGAAAAGGAGACTAAGAAAAAATAAAACTAAAAGAGTCAACATAAATGTTGGATAGTATTTGTGTTGATTTTTTGTTTTTTTTTAATCCGATCTGAACAGCATTGTAATACCAGCCAACCTACTAGCACTTTCTAAGCTTTTCTAGCTCCTGGTCAGACAGGGCATCTCAGTGGAAAGTTTGCATGTTCTTCTTCTACTTCCATTTCTTCCCTCCCACAGTCCACAGCCTTGCATATTTAATTAATCCGACAATCCCTGCTGAGGTGTCAGAGTGAGTAGGTGTGAGGGAGAGCGGTTTGAGTTAGACTCATGATGGGGCGCTCCAACGGCACACAACCATGAGCAGCAAACATGCACTTTCAATTAATCTCTCCTTTTTGTTTACGAGTTCATTCAAATCAAATCAAGGCTATTCAGTCTATAAAAATGCATTTGGTTTAATCACTTTGTAAGTCTTCATTTATTTTTCTTATTCAATTTTTAAAAGAAAGGAAAAATAAATAGTCTTTCAGCTTTGATTTATTTGCTACATCACAAGTTGTGTTTTTCATTGAATTCCTTGATCAGTTTGGATTTTGAATAACAGACCCTAAGCTAGTTCTAAATTGCTATATTGCTCAGCTACTAGTGGGGAATCAAAGTGAGATTTTCACACGCCTCGAGCGTTTTCCACATTTTAAATTTTAAAACTCCAAACTTGAATGTTTTTTATTGGGATTTGGTGTGGCAGACCAGAGCAATATAAAGCATAATTAAGAAATTCCCAAAGGAAAACACCAACCTTTACCCTAAACATACAGCCAAAGTTAAAATGGTAAAGTTACATTCAAGCATATTTACATGTTCAAATGGTTTAGACCTTCATATGTTTGAGCATCTTTGGCAATACACACACATTCAATCTGATCGTTGTGTTTTTGCAAAGAAGAAAAGCTAAACTGTTCTGCAAATTTGTGCACAAAAGCTGGCTATGGGCATATCCCAAAAGGCTTGCAGCTGAAATTGTAGCAGAAAATTGTTCCACAAAGTATTGATTCAGGAGGGACTGGATATTAAATGAATGGCACAGTTGTCAGAATTTTTTGTAGAAATGAAAACAAATCATTTTCATTTTTTAATTATACACTTCCTTTTGTTGGTGTAATAACGTAAAACCCAGGCGGAACAAGTTGCAATTTGCTCTTGCGGAGGTTTAAAAGAAATACATGAAAAGTGGTGGGAATATTTTGCAAGATGCTATATATTGAATCTGACATGAAATCCAAAAAGTTTAATTTGTGAAAAATCAATCTACTCCTTTTGTCCTACATCTCAAAACTAGCTAGCAGGCAGAAAAGACTTCATAAATAAAGACGTGAGCTCTTGGGTGTAAAGAGGAGGTTCTATACAACATGTTTTCCTTGGGCCTTCGGTTTCTGTGCATTTGGTTTTGCTAGCTTCCCTTAACCTGTCACATAAAAGTCCCCTCACATCCAGCAGAGCCACATTCACACAGGGATTCCCCATGGCGATAACTTCCAGACAGGTTGGAGGAAAAAAAACAAGATTTAAGAGAGGAACAAACAAACAATATGACTCACCACCACGGGGACACTGCAGTCTGTCAGTAGCCCCACCTTCGAATAAATCTCGCTCCATTAATGACTGTGTGTGTGTGTGTGTGTGTGTGTGTGTGTGCGTACGTCTGATACTCTCGCAGCACCGCGAAGCAGAAGCGCAGTGCAACTAGTCATTAGGCAACAGTTTTAGCAAAATTTAGCCGCATGCGAAGCTCTCCGAGCTCCACCTGTACGGGACGTCAACCTGCCAGTATCTCGTAAACGGGGCAGTAAATTCAGAGGCAGACAACAACCTCTGTTTATTTTGCAGCAATTAAAATTCCTCGGAGTGATGAAAGCCTCAGAGTGTATTGAACTTCAATAGTATAACAGATGGCCCAATTTATCTTTGTCAAAATTCCCCATCAAAGGGAGGGGGGTCCATCTGCAATGAACAGATAAACTGGTCACAGATGAATACAAATAGACAATATATATGATAAATCGACGGCAATGCAGTTGCATGGAGATTGAATTCACATGGCGACTGAATAGGGTTGGCAAGCCTCCTGCAAAAAAAAAAAAAAAGAAGTCCATGATTCACTTTTTGTACCCAGGGGAGGCTGTACAAGGGAAGGGGTGTGATTGAGAAAATGATTTGCTGTTTACACACAGAAGAAAAGGAGAGAAAAATAAATGACTGGATTGCATGATGGATGGAGCCAAGTGCTGAGGAATGGGCAGACGAAGAGATGAGGGATAAACAGGACTGTGTGTGAGTCACACAGTCCTGGAAAAAGTATTCACACCCCGTTGAACTGCGAGGTTACAGCCACAGACGTCGTTTGTTGGACGAACAAAAAGTGGAGTGTAACTGAATTCATTCAACAGTTTATGACCGAAGGCAACTGGCTGGATCAAAATATGTAGATGAATTGACGGAAAAGGAGCAGAATGTAAATGCATGGTGCTTTTAATTTGATTACTTCCATACGTCCCAGTGAAATACATTTAAGTTTGTGGTATTAAGATTAAGTTAGGGCGCTCCTCTTTCTGAGACAACAAAGTCAAAACTGAGCTGAGACTTATTTTAAGGTGGAGTCATAGAAGTGGATTTATTAACAAAATGGAATTGAAAATCTGAGGGCCAGTTTATCTGAAAGAAAAAAAACAGGGTGAGAGAGAAAAAGAACAAGAACAAAAAAACTTTGAGGACTGTTATATGAACAAGGTCAGTCCATGAAAAGTGAAATAAGTTTGTGCAGATGAAGCTACTTTCACTTGAACACATGCCTCAGAGAGATGAAAGGAGCATTGTGCAAAGTGAGAATAAAAGCAGTGAAATTGCTACGTAAAGGGAAGTAGATATACATTTCAGCAACAAAAATAGCTGAAACCAACAGCAAAAGCCAAAGACAGATGGAGAAAAGAAGCAGACGGTGAAATCTGAATTCATCCAAAGAGCAAAAACACCTGAATTTGAGAAATTTGAAACTCCGATTTGAAGCAAACCCTCGATGGAAACATCAGTTATGTATCAGGATGTGTGTATCTGTCTGTTATTTATCTGTGCGTCTCGGCCTTGCCCGTGGGAATCTTGTGGCCTAGTCCGTCATTGTTTGGGTTTATCCCTCCTGGCTTAGATTCTAATCTTGTGCTTTACATCCACCTCCGTTCTGAGCTTTGCCAGCAACTTTCTGCTTATTTTCGAAGCTACAGGAGTAAAAAGCTAAAACATCGGCAGCAGAGCACTGAATGCTAAAGGTATTCAAAAGAGCAGTTAATGTTGATTATAATATATTTGGACGTATTCTTCAACCTAAAACCAAATTTACAATTCTTTGTGTATTTTTACTCATAAACCCCTCAGATGGACATATTTGTAATTAAATAGTGTTTTTCTGCACTTGTACAGTTTCTCTGCATTTAAAGACATAAATTATAAGCATATTATAATATATTTATGTGAATTACACCAAGGTGATAAATATCAATTCTACAAGATAAGCAATGACTGTTGGCATTAAATATTTACCACCTTTCTGACTGTAATGCAGGAGAAGAAAGTTGAAAACTGTTTTCTGGCTTTACAAAAAATGACGGGATAGTCATAAAAATGCCGGACTCATCTCGTTTTACTGCAGTCGCTGCCAGACGTAGTTACAATTTGAGGTAATAAAGAGTTGAAACATTGTAGAAAGTTTTGTTGTCCGCCGTTACATACTGAAGAACCTTTCAACTATTAAACATACTTGCGAGGATTAATGAATACAGTTAAAGGTAGTGCAACAGCTGGCTCAGGCTGACTTGGCTCAGTGTCTTTGACATAAGGTCAGGTCTTATTAGGGGAAAGGAGGAGGCCTGCAAGCACCAGTCTGTCTGGGACCAACAGAGTGATGCTTCTTTATGTCACATGGTGAAAATAATAGGATTTTAATTGAACACAGGACACACAGTCCTTCCTCCTCGGATAGTAAATCTCAAATGAAGGAAGCAACATTTTTCAATGAGTTATGCAGTGGGATGAATCATTTCCCTCCACTTTGCAATGTGTGTCCGATTGACAAAAAGATACAAACCTTATCGATTAAGAGACGACGCCCGAAAAGTAATTCCTCCCTGCAGGAGTTGCAGTTGAAGGACCTGGTGGTCTCCTGGGAGACGCCCCTTACTCTCTTCCGCTACACTTTTTACAGTTGCAGGAAGTCTTATCTTTCATTCCTCACCTCTAAAAACAATTCAGGAAAAGGTTCAACAAGAAAAAGGAGCTTAAAACACATTCGCAGAGACGTCAATCACCAGAAGCGTCAGTGGAAAAACTTTGCGAATATAATCATCCGGTTCGGGAACAACCTTCATCGTTTGAAACAACCACAGGAAGCACTAATTGACAGGTCTGACTGCACCCTGATAGGGTTCCTAAAATATGAAGCTGAACGGCGTCCAGAAACACTGATGGTCATCCTCATGCCAGTATCCTGCTGGCACACTCCTCCCTGATTAGAGGCTTTATATGCATAGACAGGCTGAATAGTACCAAACCGTCGAAAATGCTCATGTAGTACAATAAAATACCAGATGGAGGCCCAGACAACCGGGCATGAGCAAAAAGACAAAAAACCACAAGAGGGACAGATCCCCTTTGCTGTCCTGTGACTGTTTCTTATCCTGAAAAAGTGTTTTTGTTGATTCGATTGGATCAGTAGACATGACAGTTTTACACACTGCAGTTTTTCTACCTTGATTTGCAGTGTGATGATCTCCTCCTCCTGTTTCCTCTTGAGTAACACCTTCCTCTTCTTCAGGTCTATTTGCCTCTTCTCGTCATTAATCTCGATCTGCAGTTCTCTCGCGTTCTTCTCCGCCGTCTCGGTTGCTCTGTAGCTTTTGGCGACGGCCGCCTCCAGGTTCTTCACCTGGTCGTAAAAGATTGACAAAACTCTGTCCTGCTCCAAGAGCCGTAACCCCCTGCATGTAAAAGGAATAAGATCGTGCAGTATGGTAGTCTTTGGGAGGGAAAGCTTCTATCTGCGCGTGCGAGTTAGTAACTTACAGAAAATTGCGTCTTTGGGTGGCGTTCTCATGACTTCTCTTTACGTCCAGAAGAATCCCCTCGTGGAACTTGATCATTTGAGTCAGATTCATCAACTCCAGTTTGTTGTCCTCATACTGCTGACTGATTTGGTGTCGTTTCCATGTGAACTGGAACAGAGTTCAAATCAGAATTACATTTTTCACTCTTAAATATACATTTAAATGGGGCAAGGAGCAGTCTGGTAAGAAAGCAGCCATATCCTGGAATTATTTTGTCCATACTGGATGACAAATTGTTAAAGCAGTTTCAGTTTGATGTAGAAATGTTCTTTAAGACCAGAGGGGTTGGGATTGTTAAGCAGACTGCAGAAAAGTCGATAAACTTTTATAAACTGCCCTGTGTGTGATAAACGTTCAGAAGCCTCGTAAAAAGGCACAAATAAATACTGGATCTGCAGTTGCTTACTGATTTCTATAAAGCCGTCCAAAATGAAAATGGAGAAAAAAAAGTTTTAGAAAGTAAAAAAAAGGACTTTGATACATCCCCAGAAAAGCCCAGAAGTTTTGTACTGCTCTCATTGCTGTGAATCTCAATATTTATTGTTGGGTATTGACTGTTTCAGTTTTAGTCAGGTGATGTCCTGATGTTTTTATTTTTTTCCCCTCATGTTCGTGTGCAGACCTTAGAGATCTCATTACGCAGTTTCTCCCTCATTTTGGAGCTGCTGGAGACCTTCATGCGAGCCTTTGTCAGTAATCTGAAACAAACAGATATGGAAAAGTTCAGCAGGTACGATCTGTGTAATTTATTTTGTCAGGTCACAACTAAACCTTGATACATTTCAATAAGACTGCTGGTGATCGACAAAGTAAAACCAATAAACTTATTTGTGAAGGTGTGGTCTTCGTTAGGCCTCTTGAACTCCAACAACCCATACAAATGTAGTCAAAAGTCCAATATGTAGAGCCAATTTTTTTCTGGATGAAAATTACTCTGTTGGTTTGTGCTGTAGTGATGTTAATACAGGCCACCAGCTCAAACGAATCAACACACCTGTCCTTGCTGTCAGCAATAGAGCGCTGGATTTCCATCTCGTTTTTAAGGATGTTTAGGTGCTCCATCAATTCGGAGATCGTCTGTGAGGCAATCTGCTTCAGCCGCGCATATTTATTCTTCTCTTCCAGAAACTTGTCACACAGTTTTGAGTACTGTGATATTCTGAGAAGCAATTAAAACACACACACACACACACACACACACACACACACACACACACACACACACACACACACACACACACACACACACA
>CAEGAF010023218.1:0-25695 GCA_903067075.1 Micropoecilia bifurca
GTTTTTTCATACACCAATGACTTTTTTCTTGTAACACATTCATGTTTTTATATATATATATATATATATATATATATATATATATTTTTTTTTTTTTTTTTTTTTGCTGACGGGTGTCTGCGGCACAACTGCTTGTGCAGGGCAAGGCACTGCGAGTGGAGGCGCTCGGTGTGTGGAGTAGCAAACTACCACAAGTGAATACTGCCTGCGTTGTGTACATGTCAAAAAATGGTGGGTGGGAAATCAATAATGGAAGTGGGAACAGGTTAACAGGTAAAAGCAGAGGGCAGAGTCTGTGTTGTGAGCAAGCAGTGACGAAAAGGATGAGAACGCAAGACTGCGGCAAAACGCTCACCCCGACATTTGCCTGAGGGGCCCCTTCTGTTGACCTTTATATCACATTTTTAATTTGTATCCTAATATGACGCTTAAAAATAGTAGCAAATTTAAGGGCTGAGCAAAAATACAGAGAGAGAGAGATATTTTTTTTTAACGTTCTTCCACTTGATTTCCCCCCCTCTGTTGTAACATTTGGTTTCGGCAGCCTTGCGACTGTCTGTCTGCACATTTGAGGTGTCAATGAAAGAGAGCTGAGCATAAAAAATTCAGGCAGACTGGAAGAGGAGGGGAGGGAAAGAAAAGAAAAGTGAGAGGCAGAGCTGATAAAGGCAAGATGGAAAATGGAAGAAAATTAGCATTAGTGAAGTAGGCAATGATTAATATCTAATGTGTGAAGAAAATGTACTGTGGCATGAATGGCACGCTGGCACTAGTCCGGGATTCAGTGTACTGGGAGCTGCCCAGGGCCGTGATTACTCATCTTCTCACTGCATTAGGAGCGCTTCTGTTCGCCGCAATAAATTATATACATGCTTGGCGTATTTTTAAGATGCCGAGCTAGCACATAATTGACACATAAACATGATTTTTTCCCCTCTTTCCTCTTCACTCCTTCCCATTTATCCCCCCTCCACTTTGCCGCTTGTTGGCGGTTCATCAAAACTAGCAGGAAATACATAAAACACTCAAACTAATTAATGATTATGGAAGACTGTGGGGTAATGAAAAGTATATGGATGGTTTAGGAGTGCTAAAATCCATTTAATTTCATTTAGGGATGAGAATTAATTAGCTGGTGGAAATGCCGCCAATAAGGAGGGGATTTGAACAAGCAAGGAGTTCGGCGCTCGTCGTGGTAATAAGCCATGCTGACAAAAGAATGCAGGGAGTCATCAGAAGGTCACACATGTGACTGTCTTCCAGGCTGTTTAGAATCAACTGTTGGTAATAAGTTAGATATCTAGTTTTTTTGCAAAATAAAAAAACCAAAAAAGAACGCTTTGGCTTGTTTATGGTTTTTCCCAGTGGCAGCAGTTACCGTTGTTGCATCCTTACATACTTGCATTGTAAAATTGGAATGAACAGAAATGCACTTTGCAGATGAGTCCACTCAGGCTAGTAACTTTTTTTTCGGTTTGTCCAGGCAGAAGATGTAAAAAATGTACAAAATACAAAAATGGATATTGACTTTATCCATTTTTCACATTTTCTCCATGAACTCTTCTCATTAGGGTGAGTCTCCAAGCACCGTCTTTCATCTTACTGTTGCGACTATTCTTGACACTATTAGAAACTGATGCGCCAGCATCACCTTACGACACAATCGAGCGTCTGGCAACACACAGTCGGATCACAACATCAGACAGGCTGACACAATTTTGGTTAAAAATATCCACCAGTGCTGCAGACGCTCCAAGTGCACAACATGTGTGATATAGCAGCAGAGTCGGCACAACTGTCACTGCGATGTTGCAGTTATGACTCTGTAACGTTAAATAATCTCAAGTGGAGATATTTTGTCTGCCCTCGTGAAGATTCAGTCATCTCAGTATAATATATGCAAAAAGTGAAAGCAATGGTTTGGACTTTTTCTAATTAATTCAGCTTAGAATTATTCGACCACTTGGGTATATTCTTTTTTTTTTATTATTATTATTTTTTTGCTGGTACAATGCTGTCTTGCAGTAGAATGCCAGGAGCAAAAAGCAACACACATGCTTCAAAAAACAAGAAGGAATTAATGTTCCATAAACACATTTTTCTACCCGCCGACATACAAAGATGGAGCAACACAAAAACGGTGTTCGAGTAAGAGTAGCAATGCCTCAACACATCTTAAGCAAAAATGAATTGAGAAATCGCTCAAGATAAAAAAAAAAATTCAAAAAAGGCTTTGAAGGACTGAGTAGTTGATTATAATATCTGATTCAGTGTGTAAAATTAATGGCAAAACAGACAAAGACGTAAATAAATATGGAAATAGTACTTCCAAAGTATAAGTAAAACAATAATATATCGAAGAAAATAAATGTACACCAAGGAAAAGACAAGGGAATGCTTTATGCTAGCACATATTATAGTAAAAACGTCATTTTTACCATGCTGGTCTTACAGTTGACTGAGTGTAGCCTTTGTTTCCCGAACCAAAGACAAGTCTGTCCACATCTGCCGTTGCTGCACTAAGGTTTGTTTTGCAGTTTTGAGCTATTAGACAATGGACGCCACCAAATCTACAGAAATCCTAGTCGGGGTAGTTTTTCAACTTTCCCAGCATTCTGTGTACTGGATATGTACCACTTAGACTTGACAAGTGTAAGGTTACTTGGAGAGACTTTTTGAAATTTATCGGCACTTTGAGACAAGTGCTGACAACACTTTTTCTTTTTTTCCTCGAGAGTAGTGAAAGTGACACCGTTCTTGAGATGGGAAGGCAATGTGTGAGGAGAGAAGGAGACAGCGAGAGAGAGAGAGGGAGGGAGAGAGAGGTGAGGGATAACAGATTCAGGGGGGGGGGAACTTTGCTTTTGCGTTTCATCTCTCCAGAGCGCTGACTTCAGCATGGATTAGGCAACGTGTTTGTTCTCGCAGCTCCGCTTTTCCTGTTGGGAAGACGAGGCGAGTGAAGCTGTATTTTGTACACAGTCAAGGTCAGCAAATGCCTTCAGATAATGATATTTCTCTGTAATATTACCTGTGTAGTGAAGCAAGCCATCGGCGTGAATAGACGAGGACCCAAAGCGCACCGCGAGACGCTCTCGGATTGTTTTGTTTTCCACGCATTTTGTTGCTATTTGTGATAAAATTTACGGGTTGTTTAAGTTTCTGCGTACGGAGCGGCCTACGCGCTCTGCTCGAGGGCAAACACCAATTTAAAGCACCGTCTCTATTTTACTTATTTGCTGTGGCATCTTTTCCTTTGAGGGGAAAATGACAAAGTGCCTTAAGATTCTCCCCTGGAATTTGGCAAATGAGCCTCAGGAAGCAAAAGCAAGAAAATCCCCTTTGAGCGAAGGATACAGGGAGTTGAATCATGGCCATGATAACTTTTCTTCTGGTTCAGAATGTGCTGGCTACTGGAGCTCGTGTTTCTATAATGAACCTCATGGGCTTTTTGCAGGAGACACAGTGAGCCGCCTGAGCTGTGTGCGGTAGCCCTTTTCCCATAGCCTCTGGCAACCCAGCACGCTAATGATGCTGTGCTGGTTCAAAGTGTTCCACTGCGCACATCCCCGTGTGAACAGGATACCCAATGTACCATCGCGTGTGCGTGTGCACACTTGTGTGTGTGTGTGTGTGGGTGTGTGAGAACTGCCGTACACGTCTAGGCGCTCGTTCATTTTCCCTTTCAAGTGTCTGTGATAGAACATGGTACCACAAGTAGCTTCATGTGAGTATATTGGGTTTTTTTTTGTTTGTTTTTTATGTTGTAATTAAAGACAATTTGCTTTGAAGGTTACTGAAATAGCTGGCCCATATATGAAAGGGAAGCTGACCGAGTCACCGCGGAGACCGAGACGC
Source organism: Micropoecilia bifurca (assembly GCA_903067075.1). NCBI lineage: Eukaryota > Metazoa > Chordata > Actinopteri > Cyprinodontiformes > Poeciliidae > Micropoecilia > Micropoecilia bifurca. Next base: position 3,859 of record CAEGAF010023218.1, read on the forward strand.
TACTCGACGCAATTGTGTAAAGTTACTGTATGAAAGCAGCAGACACTGTTGTTGGAGTTGCAACTTCCTGCTTTCATGAATTGCACCCACAATCTCATCAGTCAAGCAATATAGATAAAGATGGACACAGAGACAGCTAAACAAAGATATTATAAATCCAAATTAAACACAAATCGTAACTATTACTCATCTCCAGCTAACCGCAATATTTGTACATACACATCTAAATTTGTATTTAAACTAAAGAACATAAGGATTCTTTTTAAATGCTTTTTTTTTTAGCTTTAATCTATTCAAAAATGACTATGTACATAGTCAAGTAAAACTGTAAACAAGTGCACAAAAGGCCAGATTGTGTTTTGAATAAATTCCTAATTATTAGTATCCTCCTATTTAAAAAAAAAACAAAACAGAATGAGCAATTTACAATATTAGCTTATGTTTGAATGAGTATTCAGTCGTAACCAAGGCTACGTGCATAATATCAAAGCGTTGCAATTCAAAATGAAACATATTATTAGTGCCCTTAAGGGACAAAACTGAAAACTGAATAATATTGTCTTTCACAAATGAATGTTATAAATAAGGAGCACACGTTTTGTTTAAATATACGTTGTACTTTAGCAGCAGAACTTGTTCCTATAAAAGCTGTTTCTTACTGTTCACCAATATTACTATATATATATATATATATATATATATATAATCTCTAACTCCAAGGCCGTTGTGTGTAGTTCACAGTCCACTGCTTTCTCTCAGTGGGTATCTAACCTTTCTATCTGGAGTGAAACAGACAGTGCAGGAGCTCTGGAATTATCCTGACCTCCAAGGCCCGCGCTGTACACTTAACTTCTGCTGACGTGCTCCTTAGCTAAAAGTCTTTATACCACATCACCTTCACCGTTTCAATCCCAGCAGCTTTCGCTTTCCTTAATGTCAAGCCACTTTTGTGAATTCAGCAGCCGGCTGTTCCACGGAGGAAAAAGGTTAAGATGCTATGCTTGAGGGTTTTAGGGCAGAAAGCTTCCAGTGGTTCCGCCCAAAATAGTCCCACAGGGAGCAAGAGACTGCAGCTAAAACTGGCTGACCGGGCCACTTTCCAGTAGGTCATTGTCTAAATGTGAACCAATTAATATGAGATGCAAGCAGCCGGTCTAACTGATCCCGACGACTCGCACAAACTGCCACACTGCGCGTCGTGTGTCAGGGCAAAAATATGCTGAGTTAGATGCTGCTGAGCCTCCTGCCCTCAGGGCTGCAGACTCACAAAGCTGATCCCCGAGGTGACAGTTGGTGGTAAACTAGTGTGGGCTGCTGCTTCATGATGTTTGATTAGTGCAACTAAAAGTCCGTGAACTGATAACCAATGATTAGCTATGATAATGAGTCAAGCTTAGGGATTATTTGTCCCAAATAATAGCTAATTTGGTGTTGATCTACTGTATAATCCATCATTTTATTATGCATTTGCAGAGAAATTCCCCACAAGGCCTATTAGCTGCTGCATGCTGTTTCAGTTTGCAGAGTGGGAAAGAGCTGTGGTTCAAATATTGTGGCCGCCACGCAGAGGCTCGGGGTTCTGGCCTAAGGTGGCGGCTTTCTTTGTTCAACTGCCATGTTCTGATTTTCGATAGGACCGTGGATCTGAAAGCATTAGCAGAGCAAAGGATTTTATAGTAACTTTTTTTGTGTGTCTTGCCTGCAACATAGAACAGGTATGAGAGAAGCAAATATCTGAGAATCGGCTAAAAAAGAGAGGGAAAAAAAATGATCATTTTGAGCCTAAAGGAATTTATTGCACTATTATAGTTATTTCTTGGGTGCATCAAAACATTTGATGCACCCAATTCTCTGCTAATGGCAGACAAACAATTGTTACACAAAAACTCTTCATCCGCAGTCATTAGTGGCCTTGCTTGCTAGCCTAGTAGACATCATTATGAGGAAGGAATGGAGCAAAAGCAATGGAGAGGGTCTGAGCAGCGCATACACAAGGGTAATAGCGCTAAGACCTTCCTATTGGCTCTAATTTCTGTTTCTGACCCAGCGGTGTATTTCTGCAGATGGTGTATTATCTGTCTCATAGAAAACTGTCAAATCATTGTCAGATTTTTAACAAATATGTAAAAAAGAACATATTTAAGAAATCAATGAATCTAAGAAACAAATAACGAAATACAAACAAAAAAAACATTGTATGGTCTTGGTCACAGTAGTTTTTACACTTTAGTTATTAGGAGATTAATCTTGTTCTCTTCTTTGGTTGCACTATGACATTCAAAGTAGAAACAACATGTCCTTATCCATTGTTGAACAATCCGGCAATTGCAATTACCCCAATTTTCTTTTTTTATTGAATTTTTCTTTTAGAACTATTTACAAATAAAAATGTGGTAGAGACCATATTGCCCTATGTTTATAATTTTTTAACCAGTATCTAATGCCACTTTCACAGGAGGCCTGGTCTCAGAGTACTGATTCTTTTCATGGTATGTTTTTCTCTTTTTGTCAGAGTCACAGCGGGAGTCTGGTGCATCCAATTCATTACGTGCCGCCACACAGCAGGAACAATTTTTCATCATTTATTGTTGATTTCTAATTGCTGCAAAAACCAACATGTGCCAACGAAGTTCAAACACCTGATCATTATGCAAGGTGTCCTTGCCCAGGGAGCGGCTGCTGCTGCTGAACTCTTAGCAGGACGCCTCATTGGGAAGGTAGAGATAGGAAATGAAATCAGCCATCGGACTGACACGACTCTGAGGTAGGGTTACATCACGGCTAATTTGAAAAGACAAGCACGCTAAAGATCAATGGCATGACAGATGCAGAGATGTACGCACACTGGTGTTTTAATTCAAACGTGCCGCGAACTGAGGTCATCATTTTTCCTGACAGATGCTTTCATCCTGCATTAAAACATGCGGCTCGGTGACCAATGCATTAATAATTTCTTTCAATTTCAAACAGGCTGTGCCATTGTTTTTTGTGAGTTAGAGCTAATGATGAGAGCAGGAGGAACACTTGGCTTTAGTAAAAGTCTTAAAGTCGTCATTAAATAAAAAGAGGGAAACCTCAAGGTGTCGAGAATGCCGTGAGGACTACGGTGTCAATCCTGGAACATTAACTGCTTTTTGGACGACTTTCAATTTATAGGATTCGATCAGTGACTGGTTGGTCAGGCATTCAAATTTACTATATTTATTTGATCAGTGAATGTGTCACCAGGTGACACCGACAGCAACAATTTTAGCAAGGAAAGATCAGTTAAATAACGTTAATCTTTAATAAGTTTTTACAATTGGTAAGACATTTAGTAATGAAGTTGAAAAGTGAACACAGATGTTAAAAGTTATTCAAAAAAATCTTGAATTTTCTCTTTCATTCCAAGCCATGTAGGGTTTGTTCAGGCAGACAGAGCAAGGCATTGTTCACAGCCTTGGGAAATCCTACAGTTACTGTAACTATGACGACGGTGAAAAGATGAAGATTGAAAACAACCTTCCTTTACCTGTTGACAAGCGCTTAGTTTTGATCTTTGTAGTGTTATTCTGTGAATCTTCTTGCATTAATAGTTTCCTTACCTGCACTCAATGCTGCTGCAGAACTGAATTAAGAGTGGATCTTAATTGTCAATACAAATGTTTACTTAATGTTTGTCAGAGCCGACTGACAATAACAGCTGATCTGACAGACTGTACAACTGGCAGCCTCAACCAAGGCCACTTTTACATGAAATGGATATTGTTGAGCTGAAAAACAGCAAATAAACCAGTAACCAAATGGTTTGTTGAATAACTGTAGTAGTTTTCTCACCCATTGATGTGAACATTTTGAGTTGAATTTCTTTGTAATTAATCCAAAGTTAGCTGAGGTAGATTGTGTAACATGTGATTGTCTTTGTAACTTCCACCATTCTGATTACCCATTGTCCAATAAGCTCACTGTGATATTGGTTCTTTCTACAAGTAAGGAAACTATGGAAAATAACTTTAAAGACAAAAATCCATTAAAACAAACATGGCAAAATTCAGGTGAGCTGTCATTTGGTGGTGATTCTGTGTATCCAAAAGTCAGACGTTTAAATAATCTGATCAAATCTCACGTCTCATAAAGAAGCTGTCTGCTGTGTGAAACATTTTCCATCCGTGCATCTCCTACAATTTGAACACAATATTCAGTCACGACGCTGAAAGTAGTGAGTCACCAATAGTGAGTAATTTATTCACACATCCTATCTTAACAATGAGAGGATTTGCTCATCATAATAGATTTGTATTATATAAAAAAAATCTTAAAGTTCAAACACAGCTGAACAGAAAAATATATATGTCCAGGATGATTAACTCTATTATTAAATTGAATAAATTGAAAACAATAGGACAACAGCAAAAAGTGAGAACATTTTCTCCAAAACAACTTGGAGAGTTCATGCTTGACGAAAGATTTCATTTTTAATTCTTTGGGCTGATTGACGTATATTTAGGTTCATGCTTGGATTTAATAAAAAAATTAAAAAAAATTACAATAAAAAATACCTACCTTCCCTAGAAAGGAGCGGATCATGAATATTCACAGCAGGACCAGGGTGTGTTTATGTTCTAGAAGGAAGTGCCACTTGCTTTTCAAAACTGTGACAAGATCAACTTTTATGAAGTGAGTGTAGGTTGGCTGGGTGGGAGGTCCATCTGGCACGATGGGACGCCCTTGTCATTGAGGGGGGACACAGCATGGACAAGGCAAGGCGACAGATGCTAAATCCAAAAAAAAAAAAAAAAGAAAGAAAGAAAGAACAACAAACAAAAGTAAAGTACATGCAACGACAGGAGCTGCAGCTGGCACCTGAGGGTGGCATATCCTTGACATGTACCCCGTTTGCTTGATAAGAAAGTGAAAGACATGAGTGTAAGAAGCAAAGATGTGGGAAGGGGCAACTGTGTGTTTGTGCCATTTGTGTGGTAGACTTTTTTTTTTTTCTGCTGCCTCAGCTCCTTGGCTGTGTCTGCCTGCCTGTCGCCGAGGGGCCCCTGCCCTGGCCCCAAATCAGCTGCCGAGCTGTGTCCACTCAGCACTTCCCCAAGCTGCTGGTAAATTAGTCGCAGCAATATGCCACAAAGTTCCTCACAACCTTCTCTCTTGTGGGCAATTGTTCATGTCCTTGAGGAAAGCAAGTGTGTTGTACACTTTGTTTTGTCTGCGGGTGTGTTTGCCTGTGTGTGTGTGTTCACTGTTGTGAACGTATCCCATGTACACTATTAATGAAGCAAAAAAAAGAAAACAAGGTATTAATTTAAACTCCATCTTAGTGCAAATACAAAAGAAAATACAGAGACATTTATTTCCCAACTTATGTTTTTGTAGATAGATTTTTCTTGTACAGTGTATTATGTTTACACCTTTTCTTGAAATAACTTTTTGTCCCTTTTAATCTGGTATTCCTCTCATGTTTTGTTATGCTCTGCTTAGTTATTTGTGTGTGTGTGTTTAAATCTTTTCATCGACAATTCCCCTCATTTTCCTTTCACCTCTACGGATTCCCTCACAGCTGCAGTCTGTCAAACATGTTGCTTCTTGTTTTCTGATCAAATCGTTCTCAAATCAACTGCTGAACTGAGCAATACATGCGTTGTATTTCCGTTGTGTTAATTGTTCTTTACAATATTCAGTCAGCTCTGCTTTTTCCACTTTTTCAGTTGTGCGTCCTTCTCCCTTTGTAATAGAAAAATGCTATTTTACAATTTTTTTCAGCCAGTTTGAGCTTCATTTATTTTATTTACTCATTCAGTCTGTTGTAAGATAGTTAACAGTCGATAGAAGTTCTGACATGAAATAAATAGACTTTTGCTAAAAAAAAATTCACTCGTACGCAATAAAAGTTGCCATGTATGTGCTACGCTCCCTGCTGTTCTCCTGATAATCAGCAGGTGTCGCTACATAATTAAAATGACTGCAGAAAACAAGACGTTCCAGTGATTACGCTACAAAATTACAAGATGACTTGTACAAGAAGCTTCCTGATTACAGAAGCAGAATAGTCAATAATTGACAGTTGAAACAAACACCAATCTTCCTCTTTTACATCCTAAATATGGTCTCAGCATATGCGCCAAATCTTTTAACTTTCAGTTTCTGTTTATTCATAGTAATTTCTTTTGAGACTACGGTTATAGCTTTAACTCACAATTTTTTTTCGTTTTTTTTTTTCTGTAGAGAAACACCTTAGTACTGAAGCAAAGTTGTTTTTGGTAACCACTGAAGGAGCCCAGGCTTGGTACATGAGACACCATCTGGCTAAAGCTCAAGGTAGCAAGTCTCCCCTGCTTCACTACATCTCAGGGGTTCTAAACTCAAAACTATAAAACTAATAATTGTACAAGTAGTTTCAAGATATCGCAGCCCAGACACGAGAATGTTTACTTCTCCGCGTCATAATTACATTTCCGTCTTTTTTAAGTACGAGCATGAAGTATGGAGATCTTGTTAATGTGCATGAATAAAAATATGAACCTTAAATGGACCCAGTTTCCTGACTGTGGTGGTACAGCCTCTCACAGCGGGTGGTGGAATTAACAAGGCTCCTGGCTCCAAAAGCACACTGGGGGGGCAACCCCTTGTGGCTGCAGTGCCACTTTCAGGGCTTGGCTGCCTTTACTATCTTAACCACCAGCAGATCAGGGAGAGAGAGAAAAAAAAGACAGAAAGAGAGAGAAGCATGGATTCTATGATCCATAACTCCCAGTGGTGCATCAGATCACTAAAGTAGACCTCCGGCCTGAGGCTTACGGTAGGTGTGCAGGTTCCATGTTTTTTTCATATTCCTGTTTCAAGGCTTTATTATGCTAATTATTGCCCATATAATTCATACATTTTAAATGATCGCCATAAAAATATAGTAAAAATAGCGGTTGATGTTTTGCGATAGCAGTATGTAAATGTAATGGTAAATTTGAACATCATAATGAGCTTTCATTATTTGACATAATCAGTTCGAGAAGTTAAAATGATGCATCATGGAGATGTATTTTGCACAGAGTGTGAAGACTTGTCAACAAATTAAAACCCAACATTTTTTCAGAAAACTGGAAAATCACACCAGACTAATTAAAAAGGGATACCTAAAACAGATATATCGGCCTACTGAAGAGCATGTATGATCTGAATGAATGAATGATTTGATTTCAGTTTTTAATGAAAAACAATTAACATTTTGATGATATCCTATTATCCGAGTTGCACATCTAAATGCTTCTTTACAGTTATATTCAATAAACTAAAATATATGTTCAGTTCAGTGAGGCTTGTTTGTAAAAGGACCTTTCAAAAATAATCATTAATTAGGTATTCAACATGCTTTTTGTTAAGCCCACATTTCCATATTAAAAATATTTTTTATTGGTTTGAGGGAAATTTTCTGATCTTAAATGTCCTGTTTTCAACAGTTGGAAGTGGAAAAAAATAATTAGAATTAACAGAAATGGTGGCCTGTGTGACTAATTTGTTGTGTTTTACTTGGTGAAACGAGTTACTGAAAGAAATGAGCATTCACAAATGAACACTATTATTCAACCCCAGTTCTAATGAAGGTGGGACGCTGTGCAGAACAAAACATAAAATAGAATGCAGTCATCTGCAAATCATTTTCAAGCTACATTCAACTGAACACACTTCAAAAACAGGCTATTTAATGTTCAACCAAAACAGAACCTTGTGTTGATTTTGCAAATATTCACTCGCTGATGCCTGCAACATGTTCCAACATGTTCCATGTTTGGTTATTGGGGTCGGAATGCTCTTATGGACAAAAGAAGCTGATAAGACAGAAAAGTATAAAGCATACCTCACTTCCGCCACGTAAAACTGGTACATTCATCACAAAAGACTGAACGGAGGGGGAAGCAAAGAAATCTGAACGGCACACTGCTGGAATCCAACCCGCCCCTTCTCTGCTTTCAACACATTAACACGGAAATGTAGTCGAAATCCGAAAGTGCTGAGCATTTTGAGGTTGCACTATTGATGTAGGCCTTGGATCAATTGCCCTTCCTGTCCGGCCTCTGCCAAACTGAGAGAAAGTGTTTGGCGCTCAGTTTGCATTTAAAGTTTATGTGCAAAGACATTGATCCGCACACAGTTTTATGTCACAAGGGATCGTGCGCATTGAGCAACAAACAACAAACGTAGGCTGAAGTAGTGGAAATGCACAGGCCTACATGCAACTAATTTTAATTCAAGGCAAACTATATTTATTCCCCCCCCCATTCTGTAGGTAATCCTTTTATATATATATATATACATATATATGTATATATATACACAGGATTCAATGTTTAATTCCCTCAACACATTGTTAGGGCATACATTTTAGAATCCAACCAGCATTCCTGGGGAGTTGTAAGTGAAGTAAGAACACATTGGCTCTGCTTGAAATAGCCTGGGGAGATGTAATGTTACATTTTTATGGAGATAAAGCACCCTGACTCCCGCATACAGAAGCCTGAGAGATGAAGTGCTGATATCATGAGTTCTGTGGATTTTACTTTGTTTAATTTGGCTGCATGCGATTCTCTCGGCTCACCTGGGCTCGTTTCACCTTTCCTCTCGGATACTGAATATTGTTTCCCTCGGATCTCTTCTATTTGTATGCCGGGAAGCAGCCGGTCAAGTTAATACCATTCATCAGGAACCTTTAGCATATCAAATGCCTTCTGTCAAGGGTTGTTTGCATATCTTCTTGTCTTTTCCGAAAAGGGGGCGAAAGAAGAAAAAAAACCTTCCATGCTAGATGCAAGAAAATTAACAACGTGTTCTGCATGCAGAAGCAAATTCGAAAGACTACAGGTGTTATGGAGCCGGACGATCTGTCGTGTCCTTGCATTGTTGGCGCTCTGTACCCGAGCCAGTAACCTGCAGCATGAAAAGTTGATTCACTGTTGTGCTCAAAGTTGTTTTCCCCACTGGCTCAGATGCTGTTGGAATCTCATTAGTGTGTCCTTATAAATTCGCTTCGCTTTTCCTGTTGTCAGTAACTGTCATGGAATTTTAAGAGAAATGCCTCGCGCCGTGCCATCGTTTCATCCGAGCCAATTAACTAATATGGTGTTAAAAATGTTGCTAGGTTTTACAGATTTATATTTGAATGTGTTAGAGCTGCGGTGACATGTGATTGAAGACAGTAAGGCAGGCCATGAAAGCTGTTGTTTCTTGCTGCGGCTTTTCATTTTCATGCAGTAAGGCACTTGTGCCAACAGTACGGCAGAAGTGGATTCTTTTTAATGTCACAGCTGGCGCAGTCTTCTCGAGTCACTGTGTTACACACATTCTTTATCAGAATGAGCTGTACAAAAAGATTAATGCGGCTGAAGATAACACTTCTCTCAAAGGTTTGAGCCAAACTTTTTCAAACATAAGGGTGTGATACCTCCATTCATTTGAATTCCTAGACAGCGGCGCATACAGGAACGGTTCATGAGACTTAACTTCTGGCACGTAGTTAGAAGACGGCACTGAACTGGAAAGGGCTTAAAGCATTTACCTTTGTTTTTTTTTTAGGTTAATGAGGAATTTATACTTGATCTTGTTATGTACTGAACACTTTTGCCCACTTCCCTTCTTGCTACTGGCAGATGGAGTAAGATGTTGAAATTAATGGTGGAGGTGCATAAAGTCGAGATTTCCTTCACTTAAACTGTTATAAAAGGGGGCATGATCCAAGCTGCCGTATGAAAGGTTACAAAGTCAGAAATTGGCAGTAACAATTTGTCATACAAAAAAACAACACATTTTCAATGACATATTATTAGTATACATAGTATACAGTGAAATCAGCTAAAGACTTAGGTTTATCTAACTACTCAAAAGTTCTAATACATTTCACATTGACTAAAAGAATAGTTTGTTCACCTAAATTGTAAGTCAATGAAAAACAGGCTCTGCATTCCAACAGCAAAATAAAATAGAAACAGAAAGAGAAAATTATAGCGCCATAAATAAACCGTTGTCTAGACGAGTGAGTCACATTATGTGTTTATCGTTTTTTAGCCCTTTTCTGGAGTTCGCTTTTGTTTCCATTATCACTGTAGAGGAACACAGAGAGAGGCATCTTCTTTTTGTCCACTACATTATCATCATTTGCTAAATGACTCATAATTAGTTTGGGTGAATGTGAAATTTTTCTGATGCTGCTCCAAGTGCTGCAAGTAGGGTCACTCTTACAAAATGTCCTCTCCTTTGAACTGACAGGAAGGGCATTCAAAACAGGTTTCATTAAAACTTCTGAGAGACTACCTGGGGACGCACATGAGTAATGGTGATGATGTCAGCCATGAGGGTTGCAAAAGTCAAGGTGTGAATTGGTGTTAAGCTGCCATTAGAAGATAGTGCAGACGAGGAAAACACGACTGCAGCACTTTATTCGGTGCGTGTCTAAACATCCAACTTCCTCTCTGGCTTTCTCCAGTCCAACAAATAATGTTGACTTATAAAGTATAAAATATTCATGCGCGGCTTCGCCAACAGGATGATAAAACTGCTATTTGATCGGGATCTTGCTGCGAAGGCATAATGTTTGGAATATACATTTGCGGGGTCTGATGAGCGCAATAACAATGCGGGGCAAAACTGCTGGTTCGGCAGCCACGACAGACGCTGCAGATTGCACTGCAGCGTCTAGTATATTTTACTTTTAATCAGGCAAGGCCCAGAGTCTAACGACGAAAACAAAGTGCAACATCAACGATAACGATAATAGCTCTCGTGATTAAGAAAGCGACGCGCTAGTAAAGAGTGAAAGAGTTTCCCGGTGACAAGAAACGCATTTACTATCCATATGGTAGCCGGTTGAACCCCATAACTCAACGCAGCAAAGCGCGGCAGGGGGAAAACCTGGGAGGAGCACTAAACAAGCAAGCAGAACAATAAAAACGCTCAAGTAAGACTTACAATTACCCCCTTTATAAATCAAAGGCACAGTAATCCAACTCAAATCTCACATAAATCACGGAAGTACCTCTTGGCACTGAAAGTCTCGGCACAATCAGTGAGTAATTAGTCCACTCGCAATTTCAACAGTGACACTATATGGAGACACTAAAATAGCGCATCACAAATTAGAGGTGATGGTAATCTCAACAGAAATGTGCTGAGAAGTGGAAAAGCGGGGCAGATGGCAGAGACTTCATCGCTGCCCTGTTCAGTTGCACACCAAGGAGTTATGCCAGAACCAAATCATCCCCCCCCCCCCCCCAAACCACCCACCCCCTCTTCCCCATGTGACCAATTATCAGGGTTTCACCTAGGGCTGATAGTAATGCCACTGATGGTGGGCGGACGGACGGACGAGGGAGAGGGAAGGAGGGAGGGTGAAGACGGTAGCACCTGTTAACTGAAGTGAAATACTTTCTTTTTGTATTGTTGTCTTGAGAATGCGTCTGTTCTCTCGTTTTACTCGATTGTTGCTTCTTAGGTGTCAAGCGGCGCCTACAACAAAGGGCGACTCGGCAAAGAGATAAACGCGCTATTAGCAGGCGAGGGACGGTTGGAGGTTGTCTGTAAGAAGTGTGATCAGCAAATGCTTGGCCTTTGATGCCAACGGCTTCAACCTCCTCTTTGTGAAATGATTGTTGGGCCCGTTAGACGCCTCACAAAGCCAATTGCTGTCAGAGCTCAACGGGGACTCGCACCTTCAAAAGCCAATGGGGAACGGTGTTTATTGGATTTGGAAGAAACCTGGCCGAAGATAAGGTGAATTATCCAATTGTGTCATGTGTCAGAAGGGAGAGGGAGTGTGAAATACAACCACTTTGATAAGAGGAAACTAAAGCAAATCACCAGCACAGATTAGTATTGAATTACTGGGATGAGTTAACACCTAAAGGCTTCCCTTGAGATATTTATCTTCTGCATCGCTGAACGTACTTTGACCGGGAAAGATACATTTGATAAAGATCAAATTTCCAGTTTGAATAAGACTGTTTAGTTAAGAAAGCCATAAGGAAAATCACTGTTTGTCTAACTTGCAACTTGGATGCTTTCTCTGCCATTCTGTCACAAAAACAACCCTAATATCGACCACAACTATCTTTACGAAGCATCATCTAGCTTTGGCTGACACTCATTTAGTAAAACTCTGGATGTCAGAATATTCTGCTCCAATTTAGAATAGAAAAAACATAGCTTAAAAGAGGATTTAGGATGTGGACCAGAATTCAAGATCAGTGCCTAGTGAGCTCTTTCAACAATTTGTCATAAAATTCTGACATTTTGCTATAACATCTTTTTAATTAGCACTGAAAAAAGCTGGTCTCCTTCACTACCTCACAGGTGTAAACCCAGCGCGAGCGTCTCAGCGTTCATGTTGCGTTTGATGGCGGCTCGGAAAAACAGATTACAACTTGTTAGCAACAGATTAAACTGTTTAACTGCTGAAAAAGGAGACAGAGGACATAGATATGGGAAATGCGGAAGCTCCTATTTATCAAGTTGATATAGGAACAACAGACTGTTGGCCATTCCAAGGTAAAAACAATAAACAGCTTCCAGTAAAACGTTTTCGTGTAAACGATCCAACAAAAACGGAACAAAACTCTTCCGTTTTCCGTTTTCCCCCGAAAACATTGTCGTGTAAACGGGGCCTAAAATAAATTTTGAGAATTTTAAAATTCCGTTTATGGAATTTCTAAATTCTGTGACTAGAATTTTGAAATTCCAGTCTAAATGACTGAATTCTAGTCATTTAGTCATGGAATGACTAATGGAATGTGTTTAATATGTTTTATACAAATATCAAATGATACATGAAATGAAAAAAAGCACATGCAAAGCAGTCAAGGACATGGCCAAAAGTTGACAAAGAGTCATCACCGTTTGTCCGGAATCCACACACTACACAATACCTGAAATTTAAATCCCGATTTCTTCAGTGAGTGGAAGAAAAAAAGTTAATATTTTTCAATTTAAAAACTAATGTATGTTTTTTTAGTTTTCATACTCTTTTTTTGTTTGTTTTTTGTTCACATTTTAAGGGTCTAAACTATATTTGCCCTTTAACTGCTGGCCTAGCAATTAACTAGAACAGGTCAGGCCTTATTTTTTTTATTTTCCCTCCTACCGAGAGCTGACAAATGTAATATTTAAAATGTGTATCAGCTGTAGAGTGAATAACAAATATAACTCCTCAGACTTGTATTCAAAGCGGGAAGTCTGACACCGGTGTCACTGCTCCACCTGGCCTGTGCGTCTGCTGTCACCTTTGGGGAGCGAGCTGAAGTGTCGATCAGCCAAACTGTCATTAGGCCACAGAACAGTTCCGCTCTGCCAACCTTAAATCACTGCCAAGAACGCTTTTTTTTTTCACATGCATGCATCTCCTTCTCTTCAGTTGCTCCTTCTCCTCTCTCTTTTTCTCTCCTCCTTTCTTTCTCTCCCATCTCACATTCCTCTGTCCTCCGTGCCACCTGTCCCAAATCCGTGGAGATCAAGTGTGGAGTTTCTAACTTTTGTCACCAGGACAACAGTACATCAATGGCGTACGTGTAGAAGCAAGTGATGCCAGAGACTTGTGGGGTCTTCGGGCCTGCTGGACCTCCCGTTCCCCTCCCTCCCCCCACCAGTCCACCCGTTACTGGGCTGAAGAGGGGCCATCTGTTGAGTGTCTGTGCGTCTGCCTTCCCAACCCACACAAGGACCTCTCTCTATGGCACAAGTTCATCTAGAGTACAAACCAAATGCAACCCATCTTGTATTTGACAGATGGACAGTCTTAATAAAAAAAAAAGGTGGGTTACGGTTTAGTCGTGCTGCTACGTGATTTGACTGTAGAGAAGCCGATAATGAATGCATTGTTTTTTTCCCTTCTTCTCTTTTGGAGGGGGGCGGCAGGTGGAGATGCACTTCCCCGAAAAGATATTACTAAAGACTTAATACAATGTACCACAGCAAATAACATGTGATGTAACAGACAGCAGTCGCCTTTCGCTTGCGCACCGAAGACAGAATAAGGCGTTGTCATCTGTTCTGCTACAACAAGTAACGTTTGGCCATATTGACTCTGAACTAGATCCGTGTGTGTGCGTGCGTGTGTGTGTGTGTGTGTGTGTGTGTGTGTGTGTGTGTGTGTGTGTGTGTGTGTGTGTGTGTGTGTGTGTGTGTTAGATGAGAGCCGGAGGACAGGAATGAGAGACCAGCATCTAAACAGCATTAACTCCTCATCTGTTATCATGCAGCACATTGTTTAGTCTGCCGTTGGAGCCTGGGGGGAGATAACCAGAAGTGACTGGTTTTTTTTTTGTTTGTTTGTTTTTTTTTATGAGTCCAAGCAGTCTGTAATATGCTGGATTATTGAGTAATTCTTTACAAATGCTGATATAAAAAATGGACAGTAAAGAGGCTTTGCAATATTGCATGCAGTTCCATAAAGACATGTAGAGATGTAAAATATTCAAAAGGGCCCCTGAAAGCTTTGATGATGAAGAAAGGGGTGATGAAACTGCTTGTTTGCTGCTGAACACATATCTGAGTTCGTTTGGAGGTATCGATTGGTTCGCTGTGACTTTCACGCGCATTGGCGTTGCTCATGTAAAGAAAATCCTCCCCTTCCTCCAAGATGTCTGCTCTCATGTGTGCCACGTCGAGGCGTGTCATCGCAATCCTTTTTCTAGTTTGAGTGCTTGTGCCAATTTATCGTTTTGCACTTTGTGAGCTGCTGAGAATAGATGTTCTGCTACAAACTTTTAAACTCCCCCATAATCGTTTCATTTTGCAGCGTTAAATTGCACTCAGAAAGCTTAAAACGCAGAGAAATGACACCCGGCGAGGCCGTGAACTCGGTGTCACACGCGTCTAGTGTCGTGAGGTTATCGTATTTTACAAAAGAAATAATAAAAATAAAAAAATTTTAAAAATCAACAGCATTGAGCTCATTCCGATCACAAAGTTTTACCTTGCTGCAATGTAAAATAGATGTTTCCTTTTTCTTGTTTGACTGAAATGTTTTTACTTTGTTGTCTTGCTTACCACACCTGAATCAAACGCTGGTTCATTAACAAGTGTCTACAGAATTTTGTCAAGCTGACAAAATAGTTGGACTTTTTGAATCAGTTATCTTGGAGCATTGAGACATCTGAAAACCACTGGTTTTGGATGTGTCAGTGCTCCAAAACAGCTTAATTTTTACTATTTCCAGAAAATGGATATCAATTGGTTAATTTTATTCTGGAAATTTATATCCATGTCATGATAAATGGTTTGTAGATGGAGCCGAACACAGATAGATGGAGGCAGAAAGTTAATTTGAAGGTTTAGTAAAAAAACTAACTTACAAAAAAGAAAGAAAAAAAAATCACAGGAGGCCAAGGCAGAAACACAACCCAAAAATCCAAGGGAAAGAACCCAACGATGAGGACAGAGAGTGGAATAAGGAATTAACAGGAGGAACCAGCAAGGAGTGACTAACAAAGAGGTGCTTAAGTACTGGGAGGTTGAATGCTGAAACAACAGACTTGGGCTGATGGGTTAGTGGGTTGTAGGTGAGGGGAGAGAGCAGGAGGCAGGCTGAGGTGAGAGAGAAAGGTGGCACAGTGGGCGAGGGAGTAAACTGGAAACTAGGAAAGGAATCTAACAAAAAATAACTAAAGAAACATAGATGAACTAGAGTAACTTAAAAAGGACTTGATACAAGAAATAAACACAATGAGAATCACAGAGAAAGTGAAAATAGAAGTAATTTAACCGAAATAAGAAACAAGGAGATAATAGAGAAACCACTAACTATCCATTTTTAGACTCAAACACCTCAGGATCATTCACTCCTCATGCATCATAAACCTTCAAAACCAGTAACTTACTTCTGTGGCCTGACAATCCTGCTCTCCGTCTCCAGTCAAATCTCCTGCTCTGCTTTTAAGAGTCACCAGCTTTTTCTGGACATTCAAATATCCCACCATTTTTTACAATGTCCCTCCTGCATTTGGACCACGCTGCAAAGCTCACATAACTTGAAGTTAGTGAGATGAATGTTTCTGCAAACTTCTTCCATCTGGGTGTGGAAATGATCTGTGCAATTATGCAAAGCAACTGTGATTGTTTAGTAAATATAAGAAGAAGAAAAAAAAAGCGGAGTTGTTTTTCTTGACGGGAAAATCAAACTGTCTCATAACTGAAAGTAATCTGATGACAGCTGTCATTTGCAACTCAGCACAGAGAGGACCTTGTGTGTGTGTGTGTGTGTGTGTGTGTGTGTGTGTGTGTGTGTGTGTGTGTGTGTGTGTGTGTGTGTGTGTGTGTGTGCGTGTTTCTATCTTTTCCAAAACTCGGAGACTATAAAGCAGAGCTAAATGTTATATTCAGAGGAATCAGATTCATTCCACTGTGTCATTAAACTTAATGCTAGAATCCTCCAAAGCACTTTGTGAACTCTAATTAGAAAGCACACAACATGGCTATAAATAAAAGGAGGGAACATACATCTTTTTAGCACATATTAGTTCAGTATCTTTACATATCTAAGTCTTTTAGTGCACCAACATGGCTCGTTTTAATCCTCTTATAATCATCCAACAAGGTCACCCCTCCATATTCTCTCTCTGCTTGTAAAAAATAAGTTTCTGAGGTCTACTAATTGCATTTTTTTTTCTTCAGAAATCCATCTTATGCTGATTATTTTCAAAATAAGAATGTGGCTGGTAAGGACATGACATTACTCTGCTTAAAGCCTCCACAAATAGAGAACTATTGCCAGTCCAAAGGATTAACTGTGATTAGATACCATAATTAAACAAGGTTATTGTTTCCTATAATAAATTGGCTTATGTATTTGTTTTAATTGGCTCCAAAATCCTCCAACAAGATGTTTTATGTTGCTCATATTAGAATTTGCTAGCTCAGGTAAATAGCGTATTTAGCATGAGGAGTCTGACATGCCCCAGTTCAGAGAAGCAGCCAGGGAGAACTTGCACAAAAAAAAATGCAGGATATTGGTCTGAATTGGAGAAGAGGCAAAACACCATTCATGCACCGTAATCAAGTCCTGCTTAAAGAAGAAGAAACGTGAGAGGTTCTGTGTAGTATAATTTTTTTTTAAAGCAATTAATTAAATTTTTGATTCTGGAATGTCATGGACTGTGCTTGGTAAGAGTTTTGTCCATTAATGTCCCTTTCACAATGGATATAAGAATAAAGGTAAATTGTATACTTAAAATATGAGTTCAGATGGCATTTAAAATATATATTTTTTTGTATGCATTTTGTTGGAATCAGATTCTTATGTGTTAGAGCAAAACAAACAAGAGTATAGTTATGAAACATTTTCCTTTTTTAAGAAGTAGTCATCAAAAACTGACATGTTTGCATTCTGCCTAAATTAATCAAAAGATGCTTTGCAGGAGCATCTTTTGAGGGCATCTCTCTGCCAGCTTTGCCCATATATACTGAAATGTTTACTCTTTATTTGTTTAAGATCATAACCAAAATGTTGTGCTTTATGTATGGGGCACTATATATTTATCACAAGATCAAGCTACTCTGATAGAAATATTAATTATCAGTTTAAATTTGTGCTTGAACTAAGTTTAATATTGTCTTGCTTTTCGACAAAAAGAGTAAAAGCCTTTAGTCTCCTTTTCACATTTCTAGTTTCATCTCTAAGCGTGACACAGAGGACAACAATTAACTTGAAGGCCTTTTCTTACCGGTGTTCAATTTCAAATTAGTCTCCGGGGACAAGAAATCCTACAATCTCATTCCTGCGTCTGATTGCGTTTCCTTGCTATATCTGCTCAGTGCACAAGTTTATGTTTGTTTGCTTAAACCGATATGGTCCACAATGGCTGTAATGAAGATGAGAATGTACGCTTGAGAGGAGGGATCTGCCAAGAAGACCCTGTCAGCTTTGATTAGCGCAGAAGTGCTGCATGCAGGCTGTCTAAGATAGCGAAAAACGAGGATTAGACAAACCTCCTTGAATGGAAAGCCTCACCAATATTCTATGTGTATGTCTTTATTCACCTTCAGTCTTCAATCAGTCGTCTTGGGGAATAATAGACGTTTTTGACTTGTTTTAAAGCTATCAGGTTTAAAATTGTGAAATGCTACCAGACACGTTGGGTGATTCTTAGTTTCACATTTTAGTTTCAATGACTAGTTTAGGCTAATAATTTTTTCTTGATGTCATTTCATGTAAAAGAAAAAAATTCACAGTCAGTAAATGTAATACTCCTCTTTGTAGACAGCAACATTTGAACCTAATCAAATTTCTATGGGACATTATTTAGTGATGTTTTTGATAGACATGCATGCAGTTTATTTGCATGACAACCACAACTTTTTCTATAATTTAATCAGGAGATAAAGGATGTGTAGAAAAATGTTCTTATAAAAGTATTATGTTATTTCAACAGGACACACACATACTCAAATATTAAAAAAACAAAACAACCTTTATTTAAAGCACATTTGCTTAGTGGTTATAAAAATACCACTTAAAATCTAATAATTTTGACCATTATTTCTTTGCCCCTACTTGTAACCTCCTGTTCTCAGTTGAAAAGCATATAGGCTGCTGTAATTAAAGTTGAGACAAACAGAAAGAGGGGACAGTCAGTATAGATCATCTTCAGCTTATCTCATGTTTTCTTTCTCATGTTATGCCACTTGTTTGGTTATTTAGGTCTGTGGATTACGATGGACATGGAGGAAAGGGATTTTCTCTCCGATGAACCATTTTTGTACTTATTTGGTCATAAATTGGATCATTATCCAGCAGATGAGGATTTTATTTAAAATGCCTGGGTAGCTCAAAGAAGTCATAATGCTGGGCCCCATAACGAGAGTTAAGAAACAGGCAAACGTCAATAAATGCTCTCCATCATTATTAGCAGTAGACATACATTGTTTCCCTCCAGAACCAATGCCCAATGCATGTTGCTGACAATCTTAATCAGACCACGTGTTTCCGGGTGAGGACCCAGACCTGCCTCCCAAAGAGCCAGCAGGGATGTAAACAACTTTCAATGGGTATTGTGGATATTTGGTGACTCCAAGCGCCATCCTGCAGCTTGGATGGCTGCAGTTGAAATGTCAACTGGTTAGCGTTGACATTTCATTTACTTGCTTTACCATTCCTCTTATTGTGTGTGGTTCGGTTAAGACCTGTTTCTACTGCAGGAACCGTTTCAGGAATCCAGATAGTTTTCTGGAATATTCTTTTTTTTTTTTTGCCCCTTACAACATTCTGGATGCCTCTGTTATGGTTGTCCCCATGTAGCAGCAACAATTTGGATGGTAGAGGGTGTTTTTTAAATTTTTTTTTTTACTCAGGGAGAAATAATCTGCATAAAGGGGTCACAAAACACAAAATAGCTGTTTAAGGATCAAAGAAGGATCCAAGAAGGAAGTCCAAATGTGCCTCTAGCTCTCTCTCCAGCTTTGATGTGACAATTTTCGGTGTTTTGAACTTGTTTTATTTTTTCTTTTTCTTTTTCTGATAGCCAAGGGAATGTAATTATCTATTTTACTTTAGCCATTTATTGTTTTGTTATTTTTTATCTTTCCAATTTTGAAGAGAGATGAAGCAAATTGGGTCTCTGTGTCACGTCCTGTTTATAACTTCTGGGAAACATGAAGTCATGGATTACTAAATGAACTCTGTTCAACCTAAAACAAACTATAGCGTGAATTAAAAAAAATTCTCAACTACTTTATACTATAAGAAATATTATTCATTTCATCTTTTAGGGTGTTCGAATATTCTGCTGTAATAAAGGATGGAATTACCTAAAAGGGTTTTTATATATCTTTTATCAGGTGAGCCAGTAATTATGAGGATCTTATCTTTGCTCTAGATGTGCAATACCTTTTTTGTTACACTCAAACTATAATACTGCTGAAAATCACTGTGGATTTAAACACTTAAAGACTTGAGCCAAGGTTGTGAGTGTACACTAGAGATTACAGCATAAGGACCCCTCCTACCCTTCACAAAACGTACAATCTCAACACGATCAAGAAAGAAAAAATGGATCAACATTTTTAGCATGGTTTCTCAAAACCTTTTCCTGTGCATACAGCAGTGTGCAGTTAGGCAGAAAATATAGTGCACACACTTTTACTGCTTTCACCCCGGGTTGCTTCAAAGAAGAAATGGCAAGAGCAAATGCAGCTTGAGCACGAGTCCCTTCAACTATACTTATTAAGCTTGATGAATTGAAACTGAAATGACTGGAATCCCTGCAGTGAACATATAAATACGTTTCTCCAGAGGGACAACTGCAGCCGCAGAACGGGTAGGAGATTTATTGAAAAGCTTCGGAAAGGCGGCAAAGGGAGGAGGTCCTCAAGAAGGAAGATTTTTTTTTTTTACCTGTTTGTTTTACAGCGTTTTGTCTGTTTATGCACCAGAAATACACCAAGTGAGCTGAGCAACCACAGCAAAGTATTGAGATTTAGATGCTTCGTGTGTGAATCATTATGTAAATAGTCTACTCTCAGCCCAATGTGTGAACTGTTAAATTTATGTAAAGTTGTTCAGGTGAAGATAAATACAAGTTACTTTCAGTGAGTGAATAATTTGTGGAATGTATTTGAACTTCTGACACCAATTGTATAAATGGGACCCTTGGAGAGGTTCAGTTCTCTCTGCAACTATAGATGCATTACACACACAACTTAAAAGATCTCATTTCTGAGCGGGTTGGGGGGATTTAAGCAAAAAAAACTGAAAGTCATACATAGAGAATGTTCTAAGACTAATTAATAAAGCACAAAAAACTTGTGCTGAGGTTTTACATCTAGGTGAACTACATGCCTAAAACTGTAGATTCATACAAAATACTTAAAGTCAGTTATTATTTTAAAGGTATCCAGTTAGATTTAAGTTTATTTAACTTACTTAGTGGGATGTTTGTGCTGCTTTGGTCTTTATTCCTTTATATTCCTTTTATCCGCTTTTTCTTTAAGAGTTCCTGCCTTTTGCCAGGAAGCAGCTGTAAATATGTTGCTCTTAAACCGACTCGCTTCGTAATATAGCTTCAATGAATAAATAAAAAAGACTCACTGCTAATGCACAACGCACTTTTCTTATTTTTCTATTGTAACAATTTAAAGACACACACACACAACACTTTCCAGATCTATACACCAATTTGTGTTGACTTATAAAATAATTCCCAATAAACACCATTTAAGTGATTTCAATTTCCTAAAATATGGAAAAATGTATGCATTTGCTAAACCCTATACTGTTATTTAATCTCTCCAATATTGTCTAAAAATACACAATTGTATAAATTGGTTCCAAAGGAATCTTTTTAGTAAGACTTCATATATATATTGAAGCCAGTGGTACATTTATTTCACAGTAATTCAACAGGAAGGAGGCAGAGACGTGAAAGACGTGTGACAAAGGAATCGAGAAGCCGCACGCTTTGATCACTGTCCCATGTGACGCCACTTTTTTTTTTTCTTTAAATCTTCAATGTAAAAACCATGTTCTTCATGAAATCATTCTTTTTCCTGTTTTGTCTTAAATAAAAGGTTATGTGAACGTGATGGTGGCAACTTGCTGGGATTTCTTTTGAAAAAATAAAAAAAAGATAAAATGAGGGTTTTTAAACAGTGATAAGCGTTGGAACAAAATTCAAGTTTTGTTTTTTTTTCCCCAAAAATTAGACCCCATTGAAAGCTTCTTCTCTCCATGGAGATTATCTGATAGCTATCTAATCTACTTTTACATATAAAAAAAAAAAAAAAAAAAAAAAAAAAAAGCCACACAAATTTTAAATTTCACGTGATGTTTCCATTGACGATTTAGATTTCGGAAAATTCCCCCAGTTGTTTTTAAAAATTTAA
>CAEGAF010023220.1:0-13089 GCA_903067075.1 Micropoecilia bifurca
ACACACACACACACACACACACACACACACACACACACACACACACACACACACACACACACACACACACACACACCTACACACACACACACACACACACACACCACACACACACACTTACTTATCACATTTTTGCACATGCTGACTTTATTCTGTAACTTGAACACGAATGTTCACTCACCGTCACGCCATCGGTGGATTGCAACTTGACAAAAATAATAAGAGTCATCACAACTGGCAGCAACTTAATGAAGGCGCCACTATGAAGCAAAGTGAAGAAGTGGCTCTGTGCAGTTCCCATGCAAACATAACACCAGACCATGAAGAGTGCTGGCGTCATTTTCTGCACAAATCATGATCCTCTCAGGATACGACTTCATAAAAAAGAATTTATTAAGCCTTTTAGATAACAGGATATTTTTAATAAAAACTTGTGAGCTAAGTAAAAATATTTCGTCGCTGCATCTTTCAGCAGGACAGTGATGAAAAACAAACGTCTAAATCGACACAGAAATGTTTCGCCACTATAAAATCAAGCTTTCCCCTTGGTCATTTTTGCCCTTAGACATAAATACTACAGAAAACCTGTGAGTTGAGCTGAAGTGATGAGAGCATAACAGAGGATCCTTGAGTCAGGATTGTCAAGAAAGATTGTGAAGAATAGTCAAAGAGCCTGAAATGACATTGAAGAAAAATACATCTAAATGCGTAGTGGTGCCGATAATTGGACCACCAGTCGTTTCATTGAGCAATTATAACTTAAGATGGGATTTTTCACCTCCTACTGAACAAATACACTTGAATTAATGGATAGATTTTGAGATTACTCTTTTTATACTGTACATCTTTACCAAAGCGGCAATAAATGTCCTTATGTCTGTGAGGGGAGAATAATAATAACAGTTGATAAATGTGTTAAAAGAGGGGCCTAAAGGTCCAGAGATGTCCTGTGGATGATCATACCCTAAAGATTAAACCACAAGGGAACAGAACAGAGAAGGCATGGGGGAAAATTGCTCAGTCACGGCAGCACTAGCCAGGGGCAAAACCTTACTGTGCAAATTAACCTTGAGAGTCTGCATTGCAGGGACAGAGCAAAAGAACGGATAGAGAGCAGACGGTAAGTGAAAACGACTGAAAAAGAGGTGTTACAGAGGGCAAAAAGGAGCATTACAGGGAGGGACAGCGTGGGTAGAAGAGCACAAAGATGAAATAATGAACAGAAAGGGCAGGAGGGATGAAAGAAAAGCCAGAGACGAGGTTAGTCTGTAGCAGAAAGAGGACACAGATGTGCTCTAAGTGAGAGCTTTCAAAGATGAACAAATCTTAAACAGTCTGAAGAGAGGGAAGAGTTAAGGTGAGAAAAATTCAATTGTCATTCTTTTAAAAAAAATGTGTAAAATGCATATTTGTTCTGGTCCAGAAAATGAATGGAGTGAAAAGTCATTTTAAAAATTCTTAGGTGGCAACACTTTCTTTGACTGTTTAACATGAAGGCCACCATGCACATGTGCAACAGCCATCCTCAACACGCTTATAATGCAGATTTATATATGTGTTGCATAACATCTTAAACTATCCATGAATAATAAGATACTTTATATAACCATTTATACAAGTCAAAAGCTTAACATTCACGAGTGAGAATAAAGTAGAGATGTAAAAGAATTGCAAAAAAGGTTAGGATTGGCATGTTGTGTCACATAATAAAATCAATGTTATGTGACATAATACCAAGGCAAAGATGATCAACTTCTTGGAAGTTTTATTGTGAAACTGCAACATTTATAACCATGAACCAATGTGGTTGTAACATATAGTAGCATGAAAATATTAGATTCTATGCTAAAGAAATTATTTCCTCCTTTTTCTGCAGTGAACAATGCTGCAAAGACTTTATAGCACACATCCATCTGCTGACACACCAAACCCACTGACACACACCTTATAATGTTAAGAATCTAATTTAGTAAATTATATGGATTATTTTCCTTCAATCTCCGACTCAGTGTTTTTTTGTCACAGGCCTGTGAAGTACTGTAAAGTAAAGCTGTAAAATACTGCATGCTGCAGATTATGTCAAAGAAATATTCAGATCATTCAAGATGTATAGATGGGAAATGGCAATGCAGCAGAGGTTTATGTTAACATGTAACGTCCGTGTGTTTCAATCGATTCTACAAAGTCACATGACTCTGCTGAGATGAGAATCCGGCTGAGATCCAATAACAGTAATATGCAGGCAAGCCAATCAGATAGTGATCAGTTTACATTGATTTCTACAAGCGCCGGCCTTTATGACATTACTTTAGATTAATTCATTCATTAGATAGATTTAAATGTGTTCAAATGTTTTCAGTGCAATGAACTGGATTTCTTTGACATACCTTTGTATCTGAATATTTCTGGTGGCCCATAAATCAGGTGCACAAGCGACATTTGAAAAACTATTATTGTGTGCAGGTTGTGCAAGAAGGAGTTAGCCTGTTACTGAAACTACTCCAACCTAAAATACCATCTCCATGTAAAACATGCAGTGGTAAACACAGGCGTCTCGAATGCTAATGTCAGCATCCACAGTCCATATTTCTAAAGAAGAATTTTCTCAAAGAAGTTAAATAAATGATCAGGGATCCCTGAAGCAATTGAAAGCTGGATGAGTATAAAGCATTTTGCACCAATTTAATCACCGAATAACTTAAATAACAGATTAAAAACAAACGTCTTTGTTGCAGAACTCATTTGTTCAATAATTTAGCAACATAAAGGAGGTTTTAAATGAAAATGTTGCTTATTTGGTCAAGATATAGTTTTCAATTAAAATGCAGTTAGTTTTGATTTATGACTTAATAACAGACCCTGCAATTAACTTGATTAAAATTTTTAACCACTAAATTAAAAATTTGTGTTTTTTTTTCTTTCAGATATGTCACCTAAGTGCACATGTATTAAACATATTTCCACATAATTGTTAAAAGAACCTTAGCATCGTTAAGGCCACCAAGAGTTAATTTTTTGCTCATACAGCGGAGCGCAAAAAAAAAAAAAAAACATCCACCAAATAATAAACATAAAGATTACCAGCAGCGAAGCGTGCTTCTTGCTCTCCCTCAGTGAGGTCAGAATAAGAGTTGAAGTCCGACTCCAGAGCTGCCGGAGTGTCCATGGGCTTGCACCATCCCTTCCACTCTATCAGGTGGGCCACTCTGCCCTGCGCCATGGCTGTAGGCTTCGTCACATGGTCCTTGACCACCTGCGAAATACCTGCAGGACACAAATATCAGGAGTTATTCTAAATCAGGCCCAGTACGTGCATGCAGAGTTCGTTTGACTGTATTACAGCAAGTTGTTTTTATGAACCGTTGCACTTACCATGCAGAGAAGATCGCGCTAGAGCAGCAATCTCTTGAATGGTAAGAGCTCTTCTGGATTTTGGTAGCATTTCAACGGTGTCATCAACATTCACCTGAAATGAAGAGAAATAAATGAGTGGGTCTTGAACTCGCTCAGGAGCTCAGCAGAAATGTGAGACATATCTCAATACATCCTGCCATGACTCAGGGGAAAACTCTCTGTTGCCTGCTTGGTGCAACGGAGAATCCTGTTGCTAAAGTAGCAGGCACACTTTAATGTTCTTTAAAAACACAGGGATTTTTCTTCACCGTCCACAAATACACATACTTTCACACACACACACAATCTTGATAAGTCGCAGGCAGAGCGTGTGTGAAACCAATTTGCACAAGCAGGGACACATTCCTGCTTACTTGTATTGCTTTGTGAAGGCAGTTCTTTGCAATGGCATTCAAACCACTTGTATATTTACACATTTTACAAGAGTGGAATGTGACACAGTTATGTGATCGATGAATACAAAGTAATAAATCCTGCCATCATTGTAAAGCAATACCTATCAGCTTAGCTAGAGTTTGTAGAAATCTCAAATTGACTTGAGTCTGGACTTTGACTGGACCACTCTGGCACACTAATGCACATTAATTAAGATTATTGCTTTGCAGCTTGAGCTGCATTGTCTTGCAATTACCTCCATCCATCTCCCTATTAATTCTGATTGTAGAAAAGAACCGTCAGAGCAAGATTCTGCCACCACCATGTTTCAGTGTTAGTTTTCGACTGTTTTCATGTAGAACCAAAAAAATCTAATCTAACCAGAACATCATCCTCTGCATATTTTCTGTGCTGCCTGTGATTGTGGCTGAAGGTTCGCTGCTCTTCCATGAAGGCCAGATTGACCATTAGCGTCTTGCCTCGCTGCTGTGGCCTTGGTCTTCGTGGTGCTGTTTGCTCTTCTGGACTCCATTTATTAATTAGATGACTTCTAGTGTACGTTAGTTGCACTGGATTCTGTTTAGATGCACAAGAGTGGAGTGGACTGAATAAAAATACATTTAATATAAGAGCTTAATATGAAAAATATGCTGAAAACATTAAGAGATATACTTAGATGTATCATTTTATATCATTTGATGTGAAACCGCAAACATTCTTCAATGGATTGAGGCCATTGATGCCACATGTTTTCTTAGACTGTAGACTAATTAGCAAACCTCCAGTTAGTTAAGGTCACAGTGAAAATCCTTCTCGGATTACAAATCGTCGTTATGTTATATAGATGCGCATGTGAAAGGGCAGCAAAACATAAAAAGGCCCAGCTGTGACATATATCGGTTTATTTTTGCACACTGTCCACACTCTGCTGCCATCCATGCAAACTGATTGGAACTAAATGGGCCTGGTGATTAAAATGGCATAAAAGAAAAGGATACAGCTTAGCATCCAAACACTGTCTCACAAAGAATTCAAGATAAGCAGACAGGAGACAAAAGACTGACGCCATTCATCACTCACACCAGACCTTGAGCTCTGTAAAGTCAAACCACAGAAGGAGTATCGGGTGTTGACGAGTTTCTTTGTCTGCCAACTCTTTATGGAACGCACCTGTCCTCATGTGAGGGATGGACACATCAACAGTCAAAAGCCTTTTTCCTAAGCAGACTCTTCCGTGTCATTAATGTGGGTCGATGCAGTCAGGCAGGGTGAATGATGTGACGGCTACGTGGAAGAATATTTCCACAAGCAGCAGCCGTGTTTATTTGTGGCGGCTTTTTCTGCAGCGGGCAGAAATTCGAAAAGCTACCAGAAAAATCTGAAGGTCAAAAGGAAGGAAAGAAGCTTGAAAGCAGCAAGGAAAGAAACAAAGTCTGGAAACATAAATAACTTTCTGAATCTGGAAAACACTAAATTCACCCTCCTGGAGTTCTCCAAACTATAATATAGAAATCCAGATGTCTGAGTTTATTTGAAAGAAACATTCCATAACTACTGAACTTCTCACAGAGTTAACTTTGAAACTGTTGAGTCACTCTGAAGTTAAATCCCATTCCCCACCATTCTCATTAATAGTCGCCGCCGACTCCACAGCGCATTTCATTTGCAGACACAAGACACAAATAATCAACTCAGGTCATCAAAGGCGCCACCCTGTCTTTGACCTTTCAATTCCTCCTAATAAAAACAAAACCGCGGCCTGAATAACAAACATCTAGCCGGATGCTCTTGAAGAAAACCCCCTACGCCGTTAATGGGGATCCCAAGCTTGAGATTGTATCGCCTGCTGCCCAGAGGCGGGATAATCCTCTTGTGCCGCAGAGCAGCTCGCATATCTGAGGGGAGGATAATCTGGAGGAGACGTGACACGTAGCCGGGAGGAGTTTAGGGATGATATATTCAGCTTGGTCTTTTCTGAAAATTAAGGCTGCGCTACTTAATGTTGCGTACCCTTAACAGAGAATATTTCATTTGTTTTCAAGGTGTACAGCTGAAGAAAAAAAACAAAACATTTTCACTGTGTTGTAGGCGATATTAATGGAAACCTGCTGCTTTTTTCTGGCAATCGCATCAATATTTTTCATCCCTTTTTGTTTTTACAACAGAGCGAGACAAGATCAAGACCACAGAGCATAATTGGAAATAAGTATCTCACAGTTTGCAGGAAAACTGTGATCTGTTTGAAGTTATGAAGGAGTATATAGACGTATGAATTATTCAAGGTGAGCAGAACTCTGAGCTCGTGGGTCATCTTTCTTTGGCTGACTCTGCTCTTCCTTCGATTCCCTCCCACCTCTGCTTCTCCCACTGCCCTACTGAACTGCAGCACGACCAGAGAGGGAAACACATGGGCTGCACTCAGCAGACATAGTGTTACAGTAAGACAAATGCAGTGCATCTATTCACACCGAATTCTCATGTGAATAATTAGATGTGGTGGAAATGAAACTGTCTTTGCCATTAGAGCCTCAAAATTCAGCATTTGTCTCTAAGCCACTATTCACAAAAGACATGGAAAACAACAAGCATGTCATAATTACAGAGTCTTTGCAGGATGAGTATTCATCAGAAAAGCAGCCAAAACGCCCATGGTAACTTTAGAGGAGCTGCAGAGAGCTCAGGTGGAAGAATCTACTGAGAGGTAAAATATTAGTGCGGCAGTCATGATGGGGACACAAAACTGAAAAACATTGAACATTTTGGCCAAAATGCAAAGATGCAAAGCTAATGACATAATTGCTTCTTGCGACAGGCTTATTTGTAATCAGGCAAAATATGAAAAAGTTCTTGGGATGTGGAAAGTTTTGTAAAGCACCCAGTCTTTCATAAATAATAAATTCTCTATGCGGCTTTCACATAAATAACTTATGATGCAGTAAACAATTAACAGTTTGGACAGGGACCGAAAAGAAGGAGATTGTTTTTTTTATTATTATTATTTTTCCAAGTTCTGCAGTTTTAATTAGTGAAACAGTCTCTTGCTTTCTACAAAGCAAATATCAACTGTGAGAGAAACATCAATGCTTCTTTATCCAGAGGCCCTTTCTCCTTCTGTAGGGAACCACTGCTTGGAAGCCATTAGGAGAGACACAGATATCTGTTTCAAGCTGTGGAAAATAATGGGAGGATCTTTATTCACCAGCACATTTCTAGCATTCTCTCAGTTTTTCTCTACCCTCTACACCCCCCCTCCCCCCATCACCACCTTCTCTTAAATTTCCCCACAATTGGAACATTTCCATGGCAACCAGTCACCGTGGAACAATTCCTCTCTGCACGCATGTGTGGCTGATGTGCCGATGACGTCGCAGACCCGAAACGTCGGCGGACGACCGACCGACCGACCGCTGCAGCTGCTGCTGCCGCTGCTGCTGCCGCTGCTCTCTGTGAGATCAGAGATCCTGGGAGGAGACGCGCATTGTGTGGGGAACAATCAGCCGTCAGAATGCATCGTTACATCAAAGACGCAGCGTGTCTGTCTAGGATTCGGGAAAATTGGGAGGCATTACAGAGGGACACCGCTGTGATGCAGGGAGCTCAGCAGGCTGAGCCAACTCCTCTTTCACAGAGCCCCAGTGTTCAATCGCGTCTCTCCGCTCCTTTCCAGAAGGAGGCAGAGCCTGGATGTATGTTCCTAATGGATCCCTAAAGCGTTACTAATCGTCGCCAGTCTGGCTCGCTGCACTACGTCAGACTCGCAGATGGTGTGCAAAGATAAAAGGGACAGGTGGCGACATGATCATTTATACAATCATCATCATCATCATCATCATCATCACCATCATCATCATCATCATCATCATCATCACCATCTCTGTGCCGGCGATAAGCAGTCGTCTATGATCTACATGCAATTAAAGAGATGTAGAACTGTGGGGTGAAATGCCCCCAGGACTGCTGATGACATCACACCGTTTATCTTTATTGATTTCTTCTACCAACATAAATGTTTCAAATAGTCAAACTTTTGTGTCAAAGATTTTATTTATTAAGGGTAAAAAAGCTATTTAAAAACAAACTGACCCATATGAAAAAGTAATCGCTTTCCTAAACTAGGAACTGGTTGAGCCATCATTGGTAGAAACAACTCAGAATCTTTTTCACTGAGAAAGGTTTTGACCCACTCTTCTTTGCAAAATTGTTATAAATCATCTCCAAGGTTTTGGGGCAACATGTTAATTATCCTCATCTATTTTAACACAGAATCATGGATGCTGAGCTTTAATGAGGAGAGTAAGGCCTGCAGAGCTTCAAAGGTTCTTGTTTCTGTGAGCTGCTGGAGAAGTTATCAACATGAACTCCTTGGAAGGTTTACCATTGTCACATGTTTACACCACTTTTCAGTAGCAGCTCTAACTGGACTCCCAAAAGCTTAGAAACAGCTTTGTGACTCTTTCCAAGCTGATAAAATACCAATCAGGGCATTGGAGCAGAACACATGCCTCCTAAACACAACTCAACTTAAATTGACTCTTGTGACAAAGAAAACTACATCACACTTAAATCCTCATATTAAAAAATTATTGTTAATTATGCTAGATGGAAAATAAATAACCAGAAATCAACTGGTTCATGTTAATGAACAATAAAAGGGTAAGTGAACCCCAGCCTAAGACGCATTTTCAAAACTTGGATGGGTTTGTTAATAAGGTAATTATTCAATTTGGAAGGTTGGGAAAATAATTTCCCCATCATACAGAGAGACTCTCAGCTTTGGTCACAGCTAATCTGGAGTAGAATATAATAAACTATATAGCAAATAGTGTTCAAATCAGATAGTCTTTGCCATCCAAACATATTCACACCCCAGTGTGTTTTGTATTCTGTATTTAATCAGATTTTAAACAAGAAAAGAAAACATGGAAGAAAGAGTTTGGGTCTAATTAGACAATAATTACACTTTATACCCTACTTACAACATTTTGAGTGAGGGAAAACTAAAATTGCAAATCGACAATGAACACACACCATCCTCACATTCAAACATGGACAGCATTACCTCTGCATGAGTTTATAAGAAGGTGGGTTTGGACAAAGAGAGAAAATCTGAATCTGTAAATCAAATGTTTCTACAAATTGTTGACTGGGAAGGAAGGTCACATTATAGATGATGATTAATCAGTATTGTGGAAAGCGTGTATATGTTTTTTTCCACTTCACAAATATGCATTTTTATGTTGTGGTTCTATCAACTTATAAAAATCAACAAAATACATTTTGCAGTTTCGTTGTGGAACTAGATAGCTTAAATTAACTGCCCTTGTCAAGTTTATGGTCTGTAGAACCACACTAAATGTAAAGTTTGACTTCGATTAGAGAGAGAATTCAGGGCACCTCGCTGAAGTCCAGAGCACCCAGAGGTGCACCGAGTATCAGTCTGCGCGCCATGCAGGTCTGCGTGCTCCCCAGGAGCCTGACGTCAGACACGGAGCTGGACGCGCTCCAGTCCACACGCAACGAACCATCAACCGCCACTGTCAGGAGGAAGAGAGCCACGTGAAGGTCACAGCAAGCACGTGGTTTAAAACTCATAGTGGCTCTGGACTTCATTCTCGCTCCAAAACCTAATTAAGGTCTGCATTTGAGGATTGGAATAGCACTTTAAAAGTATTCAGAGGGTTCATAGTTTTCAGGGGGTTTTGTTTTTAATTGGAGCAAGAATCAGCCATCCATGAGTTTTAAGCTAACCGTATGTTCTGCTTTAGAAAAATGCTTTAAACTCCATGCCTCCATCAGGAACTCAGGAAAGCAACAACCAAAATGTAGCCTGATGGTGTCTTATCTCACTACAGTCTCACTGCAGTCCCTCCAAAGCAAACCTTTCACCAACTACTTGACACGTTAGGGGATAAAACACTTTGTTTTAATCAGCTATTGTCTGTTTAAATGAGGAATCTGATTGGATATTGAGAAGATATCAGTAGATTGTATCATTTTTACACTGTAGACACATGCAAAACCTGTTCAGTTTGGTTCTTGTAGAAAACTCTTCATGTGGTTCTGAAATGTAGCATTCAGTATGTGTAGCTGGTCATAAGTTGAAATACGCTTATTATTGCAGCTTTTCTAGCAGAGACTGTGGGCTGTGTAGTGAGATAATTTGCTGAAGGGTGACTTCCATGCACCTTTTAAAGCATGCTGTTCATGCATTAAGCACCTTAACCTTTTCTTCTTTATAATCAAACGGTTTTTTAAAAGTGGGAGTTGTTTGAAGTAAATATTTGTCTGCTATAAGCAGTATGACAGATTCTTTCAAAGGGAAAGGGAGCTTCTACTGAAAACTTCAGAGTCTTCACTGAAAATATCCAAAGGATCCTTTTGACCTTTAGGAGCGCACATTTATTGTTAGCCCACTTCTTCCTGCAAACATCACCTAACAACCACCAGGTTTAAAACATCACTTTAATTAGGGCTGGTTACATGAGTCAGTATCATGTCGATGTGACACAATCCACAGTAGACCTATGAGTGCTGATCCACGGCACACTAAGAATCGAGTTTCCCATCCGCTGAGCATTTCAGCACCTGGACAGCTCCCATAGGCCTCCGCACTCACCCTCATCAAATCAGATTTGGAGAAAAAAAACGAGATTAGGAGAGGTGGGGCTCTAAATGTCAGTGCCTAGCTCTCCTTTCCAGCCCCTCTGCAGGCAGCCGTTTCTGGTTACTGTCTGTGAAAAGAACAACTCGCTCCATTAGCCACCAGCACCCATCTCAAACACTGATGACTGATCGCTCAGCCAATCCCTGCACCCCCCTCTCCGGTCTGGTCAAAGACTTGCCATTTAGCTCCATCAGCTCAGGTTGCCCACCTGGAGGATTCAATATGTGCCATTTAACTGGGTGTGATGAGATCCGTTGCCTGGGGGTGTATTGTGTTGAATCTAGGCCATCTCAATGAAAGTAATTGTGATGAGTGAGAGACACTCACGTGTTTTCTACAGCAGTTTTCAAAACCTGGTGGTCACCGGCGATACCACTTACCCCTTTACAGACACAGATACATTCACTAGTAAGAATCAATAAGAGGCTTGATATAAATGTATTTTTATAATCTAGCACAAAAATATTCAAGGGGAAAAACAGCCTTTAATTTAAGCAGTGCGGAAATCACTGATTTTTAAAAACTCACCCGTTTCTCATCTCTAAAGAATATCTTTAAAATAAGTGGAACTGAAGCATTTTTAATTTCTTCTTTTAAGCAGGTTCTACTAACTCCTTGAATTCCCATTTCCTAAAGTATAAAAAGGACGTGACACAGTGGCCGATGCATATTAGCCGCTTGCTGCTGGCTGGACAACTGCTTATATTCATCTTGTCACCATGGACTGTCAGCACAGTGCTAAGCAAAGTAAACAAACCTCAACAGCTGCAGCAAAAATGGCATCCCAGGGTCTCCATAACAACCACCACACAAAGCGTCTACATGAAAACCAGTTGCACAAGAAGACATTTTCTGTCCTACCGTCATAAACATGTGGAGTTTGATAAACTCCACTCCTTACTAGTAAACTGATCCGAACACAGAGCCGAATGGACACAGAAATGGTTCATCAGACACAAAGTCAACATTCTTCCTTGGCCAAAGCAGTTTGAAGACTTCAGTTCTACAGAAAACCTGTAGGTGGAGCTGGTGAGCAGGGACAGTAATAGAGGACGAACTGCTAATTATGTATCAATTGTGACTTGGTAAAAAAAAATAAATAAAAATAATAGTAAATTTGTTCCTACAACTTAATTCAATGTAATTAAATCAAAATGATGATTTTTCTATATTTTTAAAATGTATTTGGAGGATTTTCTTCTGCAATAAACAATGAATGTATTTTAAGGATTTCTCCACATCTTTAAAAAGAGACCAAACACTTCTTTGAATATGTGCCATGTTGTGTGTCTTCTATGTTGTCACGACGCAACAAGCTGTATGAAAGATGCACGAATTTCTCACGAATCTCCAGCCGAGAGGACGGAGGTACCGATATTGCGTCAGAACCAGGATGCGCTTTAAGCAGCTCCCGGGGTTGTGGATCATTGATCTGAATAAATCGAAGGGATTCGTGCGGTATTTTGATCAAACGGGCCTCCAACTGAAATGGACGCATTTGTAAATAACCTCGTTTTTCTGACTGACGTCTGCAGATGTGAAGTAAAATTAGTCGTCTTGATTTTGATGCCAGTTGCGCTCCTGGCACTGAGAAGCGCTTCTTCTTTGCGTGTAGTTTCTGTTGTCGTGGAAACTGCAGGAAGGGAGACCTCGGCTCGGCCGTGACGCCATCCCCTCCTCTTTTTCTGTTTTTTTCCCTCCTGCCTTTTGCACTTTTTAGCCATCAACCCCACTAGGAGCAGCTGTAAGGCGGTAGTGATCCTATCACACATGCAGAGCAGCAAACAGGTGGCTGCTGTCCGCGGCCGGGCCGCATTGAGACGTGCGAGGGCCGAGGCTGCTGCTCCGTCTGGGTTTCTGAGACCGATGGACTCGTCCTTTACGCACTCAGTGACAAGGAGACGCGGAGACAGGGAGTCACAATCTCCATCACGGCTGTGATCAGTTTGGCTTAAAAGGTTGTAGGCAATTAAAATTAGAGAGAAAATAACGTTTGTGTTTGTTTATTATGAGAAAGGATCGATGATGTGGGTCAAGTCTGATGTTTGATTTCACGCGTGGAGACAGGCGTCATAGTCTGGGTCTGGGTGACACAGACAAAAGTCCGCGGAGAAACTGAGAGCAAACTGGGGTCTTGTTTCCTGGCAACCTTCAACCAGTATAAATTATGATAAAATTCTGATATTTTAAAGGTACTTAACTTGAACTCCTGGAACAACCGAGAGCGTTTCTAGTCATATAAATGTCTCCGAGGATTTTTGCGTCAACGAAGGAGCAAAGAAAGAAAGAGAAGCAACGTGGTCCTACCTTACAGCTAAACTGGGTCAGCGCGGTCAGAACCATGGTGTCAGGATGCGCCTTTCACGAGCAACAGCCGTTTAAACAGAGCATCCATCCATGGTGTCAGCAGCTCCTCAGTGTGTGTGTGTGTGTGTGTTTCTCACTAGCGTGCTCCCCTAACAGCGTCTCGCAACTCTCGTAGCATCGCGATGCTTAGGCTGCATGATCCCAGCCCCTCGATGCTCACCATGGACCGCAACCGTAAAAGCGCAAACACTCTTCACACACACACACACACACACACACACACACACACACACACACACACACACACACACACACACACACACACACAC
>CAEGAF010023236.1:0-34163 GCA_903067075.1 Micropoecilia bifurca
CAAACTTTATTAACAAACCAGTTTTTTGACAACATTTTTGACAACATCCCAGCATGCACTGCCGGGGAAAATGAAGTCGGCAGCTGCTTACCGTAGTTGCAGTTGCGTAGTTACCGTAGGCCTGTTGTGGCGCAATATTGGTCCATATATAAGGCGCACCGGGTTATAAGGCGCACTGTCGGCTTTTAAGGAAATTTAAGGTATTTAGGTGCGCCTTATAGTGCGGAAAATACGGTACTTTAACTCTCATTCACTGATAGACTGTGAGAATATGCCTTTCCAACAGACCTATGATAGATTCGAGATGGGTTGGATTTATTGAGACTGATATATTAATATGTAAATATAATTATTAGTCAGTAAAGCCCACCTGAAAGTGAATGTTTAATTTGATTTAAGTCAACAAGTTTATTTTCTTATCACTCTTAAGAAAATCAATGTTACTCAAACCCACATCATCTCATATGTGAGCTTTCACCGATTCATCTCGTCCACACAGATACATATAGATGGATAGATAGATGAATGAAAAGTGAGTAAAATGTTCCAATTTTAGTGCCAAGTAAATTTCTTTGGCTTCTTTGTAGAACATGGAAGTTGAAACTTGGGATTGTTTTGTGCACAGGAGCAGCGCCTGTTGATCATCCTGAGTAACTGCCAATACCTGGAGCGGCACACCTTCCTGAACCTGGCCGACCACTTCGAGAAGCACGGCTTGACAGGGACAGAGAAGATCAATCGGGTCTGTAGCCGAAACCGTGACTCCTTTTTAGGACGGGCGTCAACTGCAGCCAAAGGGCGCTGTACTCATACATTCATGCTGTTATTCTGTTAAGTGGTTTGCTGAGGTGTCTGTAACATCAAAGCTCTGATGAATGAGGTTCTGTTTCTCAGCAGAGTGATGACTCTTAATCAAAAGAGGTAAATGTCATTGTCTTTAAAGCTAATTTTCACCACTTTCTCTTCACTCAGACACAGTCACACAGTGGCACACAATGACTAATGGCTGAATCACAAAGAAAATAAAAGTTCTGTTGGTTTTCCAGTAAAAACAGTTGATCATTATTTTCTTTGAAAGCTTGAGTTAGAGCCTCAATAAGATGTTAACATGATATGGGTGTTAGGCTGCTTGATTAAAATAGTTCTGAAAGTGTTGGTGAAAAAAAAATCCCAACTTGCATCTGGCATAAAATTGTTGCTATGTGTAGAATATTATCATCATTAGCATATCTCCAATCAAAGATAACATAAGAAAATGCACAGGTCACATATATAAATTTTTATAGCTTAGCATTATTCATTAGAAAGCATTTGCAGATAAAATTTTATTATTTTCTTGTTCCAGAAGTAAGAAGTTAGGAAGTAACATTAATCTAAGCTTCAATTTACAAAACGCAATACATTTCACACTGATTAGTTATCAAACAATAAGGCTAAATGCAACGACTGAAAGACTAAGTATACTTTTACGGCTTCAGTGGGATTTAAAATGAAACAGTAGCAGCAAAGTTGTCATCACTTTATCATCATCAATCTGACCTCCACTAATGGGCAGTTTTGGCAGGGTGGAAACCTAGTGTGGAAAGATATCAGCAATGATGTATGGTAGGACACTGTTGTTAAGAGGATTATGTTGCCACTTTCCAATTATTTGAAGTCGAACAGTAAACGCTGAGAAAAATTATTCAAAGACGGGAAAACATTTTAGATATGTGCAAATTGTTCGATTCCAGTAAATCCACCCCAAGGTTTGGCCGTGCAATGGAGACAGAAATGACCAAAATGTCTCAGACTCCACAGGACTCTGTTAAATCTTAAATCTCATGATGAAAAACTAGCAGAGAAATTGAAATATTTGAAAGTGAAAAGCCATATTTTCAACAAAAAAAAATAGAATGTAGAAGGATAACTTTGGTTTGCAAAGATGCATTGAATGAACCGCAGTGTAAAGTTTGGAGAAAACCAAACGACAAACACCTCATACCACCTGTCAAGCTTAGTGGTGGAAAAGAGATGATGTGGGTTTGATTTGCAGCTCTGGGTACCTTGCAGTCATTCAGTCTGTATACCGTAGCATTCCAGCAGTAGTTTGTCCAACAGCTGAAGCTCGGTCCAAACGTTTTCATTATCAGGACAATGACCTCAATTACAAATCTGCAACACAATCGCTAAACAGGATCCAGGTGTCGTTTTGTCAAAGTTCAGAGCTCAAATCAGCACGAATGCTGTGTGAGATGTTTAGACGCAGTTCTCCCATTTAAGCTTGGTTTCAGTTTAATGTGTGGTTTTATACCCGTTTTACAATCTGCAAAAAACATATTTTATGTGTACCTACATGAAATAAAGTACAATACTTTATACGTGAAACATCAGAACAGTGGTTGCCAACCATGATCCTCATGAACCATTGCCCTGTATGGTTTAGATGGCTTCCTGCTGCTTCTAACTTGATTTAAGTGGGTGATTAATAGGCTTCTGCAGCTCCTGATGGCCTTCAGAGGAGGTCATGTAATCGTTAGTGTCAGGTGTGCTGGAACAGAGATGCATCTGAAACATGGAGGACATCAGTTCCTGAGAAACCACTGTTATACAGCAAAAGGAGAGGATGGCTACATTCACAAAGTAGGCAAATGTGGCCCATATCTGACTTCTTCTCTGAAAGTTCCAATTCTGACCTTTCAATATGAATCAATCACTTCAGTATGTGGTACTAAATCTGATCTATATCCAATTGTTTTCAAAGAATCTCCAGTCTAAACCCTCATCAAATCAATCAATCAAATTTTATTTGTATAGCCCCTTTCAGCAGCAAGGCATTTCAAAGGGCTTTAGACAACTTAAAATAAAAATGAAAACAGAAATAGACAGATTTTGGAAAAGATTAGAGAAACATTATTAAAAGTAAAAATCATGTCTCATTATGTCATAATTCTGCACCAGAAGAAGCCAACATGATAAATCCTAACGTACGCAATTGCTAAAAATGACAAAATATGAAAATATGAAATAAGTCTTTGTAAAGTGTATCACATCACAATCACCCAACTTCTGGCTTCATCTACACATCCAAATAAATTTCTCTGCAGAGGTTGCAATGTTCCATGACAGATCATTACTATTTGCCTTTTGTCTCATGATCTTGTGACAATACTGTCTGCTCCATTCCTCAACTTCAACTTAAAAATTGATCCATAGTCAACGTGCATTATTACTTCTAGAAACAATGCACTGCTGTGACATGAACATTCTTCTGCTCATGCAGGTCGCTTTATGTTTGTAAGCCATTCACACAAGAGTAATTGCAGTCGTGTCATTCAGTATTATGAATGACCACAGAAAAAAAAGTCAGATTTCCACAAAAAAAAAATCAGAATTGAGCATCTAGACCTGCTCTGTGAACATAGCCTTGTTTTTTGTTGATTCCCATCTGTCTGTAACCTTCCAGGTGAGTGTAGACGCCGTTCGGGAGTTGGACGGCAAACTTTTTGAAGCTTACATCGAGAGACGAGCCGATCCAATCGCCGGTTCCTTGGAGCCCGGCATGTATGCTGGATACTTCGACTGGAGAGACTGCCAGACACCTGCAGGTATTAGATCAGCTTCTTTGGCTTGATAAAAGTGAGGATTTAAAAGAGTTGGGGAATTCACCAAGAGTAACCACCAACTGACCCTGACAGCATCATTGATGAGCCGCCAAGAGCCGTGTAGCATGAGAACTTGTTGTCTATGCTCTGATGTGTAGATCTGTGGTTCACATGTGTCATGTGTGGAGTACAAGTCTTTGATGGCTTACTGTAAACATCATTCTGCTGCTCTGCCTGAAGCTCTCATGGCCTTTATGTTGGAGCTGTGGGTGTGTGCAAAGGTTTACTTTGACATTTCTGTCACCAGATGAACTCCAAACTCAGGTGGAATGAGAATGTAAAATACGTGGTTTACCTTAAACACAGGATATGAGACAGCATGAGTCTATTGAATTTTTCAGGTGGGATGCAGGCAGATTATCGCACAAAATTTCCTAATGACAGGTTTGAGCTTTGCACTGGTTTTCTGCAGCCTCTGAGTTCGTATGCCTGGGCCACATGTGAAAGCGGAACATTTTGGACACTAAACCACCGTTCTAGGATATGAGACTTTCACTTGTTGCTCTTTGTGTGGGACTCCTGTAAGCGTGTGGGGTGCTGCAAGGCATTAAAAATCCGGTTTCAGTACTTTCTTTCTGTTGCTGCATTTGGCTGTTTCGCTGTCAGAGTTCACTGGATGTTATATTTTCAACCTACCATGTTTGCACATTAACCCCTGGCCCCAAACCGCATTGAATCTTCCTCAAGAAAAAAAAAGAAAATGGTAAAAACACCATTGCAGTTGCAGCTTCTTATGCATTGTTTCTACATATTTGTCTGCTTGTTTTTTTGCTCTTTTTGGAGAAAAATGAACGTATTCAAAGCTAAATTATCTCAGTTGGTCACATGTGGACTGTTAATTGAAACGTAAGATTATTTGGATCCATATGTAAACTAAGAACTTTTTTTTACCATTTATTTTGGATAAAAATTATTCTGTTTGGTTGTAATATTTCCTAATTGGAATTTTTTTTTTTTTTTTTTACAAAGATTCAGAAACCAAAGGACTTCTTTATTAACTGTGTGTCAATACAAACTAATGTAAGTCAACTGAATACGTGACATTTACTATTCTTCTTTTAAGGACTTTATTAAACGTGTCCAAAAATAATCCTGCATGCCTAACCAGTCTAATGTAGGAATGTAGTGAAAACTAGGTAACATACAGGGTATAAAAAGATATACAACCTTTTTTCCCCACTTACTGGGGATGAATGAGACTGAACCTTTTGTATTTTAGGTTACTTTGATTACCAACATTGTTAGTAATAAGAGAGTAATTTTCCTCAAAGTCAGGCGTCTGTGTATACGTAGATTACTATGCATTTAAACAGGTTGGGGAAGCCCACATGGTGACATCATGGCTTTGTAAACACATCACCATTTGTGTCCCAGATACGAATGTTTTAGCATGAAACCTATCAACCTCAGAACAAAACCATAAGGCCTTGTGAAGTTAGTAGCTGAAGTTAAACGGAAAGTTGTTTTCTAAAGTGAAACATGTCTTTCCTCAGTATTAGCTGGAAGGCCGCTTGAAGAGGAAGAAACCATTACTGCCAAAGTAACATAAAACGATAGATTAACGGTTGCAAATGCTTTTAGGTTAAAGACCGTAATTTATGAAGACAGTAAATTTTAATTGCTTGCCCGTTGTTATATATGAAGGGAAAAATGAAAGCTTGCGAGCTTCATGCCGTGGGGGGCTTTGCTACAGAACCTCATGAAACTGCAGGTGAAAAGCACCAGATGAGGAAGGAATTAAATAAAATAGGCGAATGTCACAACTAAAATCGTCATCTTGATATTTACCAACATTATTGCCATCGTAAGATTCTATATCGAGTAACTCTGCTTTCATTGGCTCTTACTAAAACTGGAAACTGTCCTTCTTCAGCAGCTGCAATCTTTAAAGTGCAATGTGTGTTTTTCCTCTAACTTTTATTCTATTTGTGAATAACAAAGTGGAAGATTGCTGTGGGTTTTATATATTAGTTTCTTAACCTCAGAGCAGGCCTAGCACAAAAGTTCCAAAACAACTGGTAAAAGTGGTGTAAGAGTCTTAGATATTGAGATAGTGCTGATCCTTTCTCTTTTCTTCTTTACTGAGTTACTTTGCTAGAAGATAGTTGTGACAATACTGTCTCTGCAACTTCCTGCAGTGCATAGCTGTAAAGAACATTTGCATAAATAATTTTAAATAATACAATTCAGACTCAGTACTTGCTTGCTTGATTCAATGCAAAGCAGCTCATACGTGTGAAGTGGAAGAAAAAGTGCAATACATGGTTTTGGACATGGTTTACAAAAACTATATGAATAACATTGTGAACACTTGTATTCAACCTTGTTTTCCCTAAAACTACTAAATAAAATGAAATATAATGAATCCTAAAAAAAAAAAAAAAATCAATGATGACGTTGTGTAGAAGAGTAAAGTAGGGTTAAGTTATCCTAACAATGACCGAAAGTGATCTGTTTGACTTTTGCAAACTTTTCTGTCCTGTGGTATTCTGTGGATATTCAATCCTCATCTTAAAAGAGAGAATTTAAAAAAAAACATAGAATAAAACAACTGCTAACCCAAAAGAACACAGGTGTCCATCTGATCTAACAGAATTTGAAAAGAGTACATTACTCATAGAAGCAGCCAAGAGGCCCATGGAAACTCTGGAGGAGTTCAAGAGATCCACTGTTCAGATGGAATTTTTTGACAATTATTAGTCATGCACACCATAGATCTGGTATTTAGATCTATGGTGAGTAAAATTAATGGAGAAAGACAGCCACAAGGAAGAAACATGCCAAGCAAGGATTTCTGATTGTGTTTCTGTGTGAGATGCTGTGTTTGGTATAAAATCAAGCTGCAAGTCGCCCTGAATACACCATCCGACAAAGTGAAGTACTATGATGTGGGATTGCTTTCATTAAGCAAGGACCGCGGTCACTGGTCAGGGTTAATGTCAAGATGGTTGAAGCTAAAATGACGGCAGTCCTGGAACAAAACCTGATCCTGACTGCAAAAGAGTGTAGACATCGGAAAAGGTTCAGAATATTGACCCTAAGTACTATAGTGCTGCAATAAAATGGTTTATATCAAAGCTTATTTGTGTGTTTTAATTCCTGTATGTTTTTCCTTTTTTATATTCATTGTTTTTGAAATATTTTGCATAATGTATCCCATTTTCACTGCCTTCTCCCTCAGGTGTAAGGGACTACCTGAAGGAAGCTCTTGTAAACATCATAGCCGTTCACGCTGAGGTACAAACGCTCTTGCCCACACCCACCCTCCCTCCTGCCCCTATACACCACAAACTCTTTTTTTTTTTTTGTCTGCACTTCTTTATGAAACTCAACGTTTTCTGCAACAGGTCTTCACCGTCTCAAAGGACCTGGTTCCCCGGGTTTTGTCAAGAATAGTGGAATCGGTAGCGGACGAGATGTGTCGCCTTATGCAATGCGTGTCGTCCTTCAGTAAGAACGGAGCCCTGCAGGTACACACTAAAACACACACCCGTTCTCACAAACGCACGTTTAGCTGTTTGTCAGTCATATAGTAAGACCCTGACTCATAAGTCACCACCACATTCGTGGGGGGATCCACCAGTCGTTTATGATAATGCCACATTT
This sequence comes from Micropoecilia bifurca, assembly GCA_903067075.1. NCBI lineage: Eukaryota > Metazoa > Chordata > Actinopteri > Cyprinodontiformes > Poeciliidae > Micropoecilia > Micropoecilia bifurca. The sequence continues at coordinate 7,251 of CAEGAF010023236.1, forward strand.
CAGTTCATCTGCTAACTGCTGTCAGTTGGTCATGATGGCTAGATTTCACGTTCGCTGGCTTTTGTTGTTCTTTTTTTTTTTCTTTTTTTTCAAACCTAACCTCTCACCACCATCCTTCACCCCTCCCTGCTTCACATCCAGGCCCGACTTGAGCTCAGCGCCCTGAGAGACGCAGTGGCCGCATACCTAAACCCTGATAGCAAGTGAGTACAGCCCTCAAACATGTAAAGCCAGTGATTTATAGCCGTGCTTGTCACAGGCATAAATCCTAACAGTCGCACATCCCTCACCTACAATCCCTATTTATGTTAGTTGGTGGGTTCTGGAAAGGAAGTGAAAGTAATCTGGTTCTGTTGTGTGCCTGCTGTGTGGTGTGTCTTGTGTGTTCATGTAAGTAGGTCAGTGTGCATGTCAGGATACATGCATAGACTCACTCTGAACTGTATTCTCTGGTAATAAAGTTTAAGTAAACTTAACTGTTTTTATAAAATATGTTTGGGTTTTTTTCAGCGCCAGCTTCAAGCAGGCGTTGGACTCGCTGCCTCAGTTGCACAGCGGGGCTGATAAGAAGTGAGTTCAATTCTGACACCGTTTCTGTAAATGCGTAACAGTTTTACAGACCGATTTTACACATTTTGTGTCTGTTCTGGTCTCCAGGTTACTAGAGGAGCAGATGAACAAGTTTAAGAGCAGCATGCAGCTCCAGCTCACCTGCTTCCAGCCTTCCAACATCCAGCCCATCAAGAGATAATCTCAGTCCACCTTCTTCTCCACTACCCGGCATCATCTCGTAATAGCCTGTGTGCCGTTATCTAAAACTGCAGCTATTATCTGCTCTCTTATAGCTTTATCATTTACTCATATCTGTTTTCTTTTCCTCTGTATCACTTTCAATTTCTGCTTTACTATGATAAACACAAATGTCTGTAAAGCTAATCTTGAAGACACTAAATGAGTGGATTTCATTGTTACTGTGCAGGACAGTCCCATCTGTGTTGGTTATGCTAATCATGCCTGACCATAAATGAGTTCATGAGGGGATCTTGAGTGTTTGAGAAAGCACTAGATCATTGGCTGGATGCAGAGTCTCCTCTCAGACAGAACTAGAGTCCAAATCAGGATTTATTTAAAGGATGAAAAGTTGCTGTAGTTTATAATGTGCGTTAATAAAAGAAACCTACACTCCATAATAGTTTGAAGTGTGATGATTCGACATTTTTATCGCTTTGCCTTTAACCTTTCTCCAACATGAGTCTTTCATATTGTGCAGCTGGAGGTTTACACATATCTACCTTGAGCATAAATAGCGTATTAATTTGCACCTTAAGATGTTTTTAAAGAACTGTTCCAAAACCAAATGGAGGAAGCAAATGATTAGAAACTGCCTTTGAACTAAAACAAGCCGTTCATCAGCTGTTAGTTTAAAACCAAAAGCAAATGAGTTTTAAAAATGTATTCTGTTGATTACATTTGTTTGGTTGATGCAAGTGTCCAGTTGGCTGGAGAGATGGCGAGTGTCCAATTGGCTGTTAGAGGTGGCTTCACAAAGGACATCTACGGTCTACAACTGATCTCGATCCCCAAATGTTTCCAGTGGCAATCAGCAGGACATCCAGGATGGAGAATCGGAAGGACAGTATCGTCCTGAAAAAACGTCCTTATCTGTAGTCATCAACGCACAAACACCTCAAGTTTGTTTGGAAACCACATTTCAGTAACAAGATAACTCAAAGTGCTTTGTATGATGAAAACAAAAGAACATATTGCAGTAACATAAAGAAAAGAAGGATGGAATACAGGCTAAAGTTAATGTTAGGCTCAATATTAATGGAAAGAAACTCCAAACAAATTGGTCTTTCTTTAAAAGAACTCAGGGTTTCAACATTCTTTCTGGAATCTGGCTTCGTTCCAGATTAGTGGAGCATAAAAACTGAATGCTGCTTTTCTGCATTTGGTTCAGATTCTTGGTATTCAGAGCAGATTTGAACCAGAAGCCCTGAGAGGTCTGGACATCTGGACAAAGACAGATCTGGAGAAGAGAGAACCTCCAGATCATGACTCTACCATCTCCACTGTGCTGATAGAAAACCTCTCCAGTAGCATCTCTTTGTCATGCTAGCAATGCTGAAACAATCAAGATGTCAAAAATGTTTTTTATTATTTGGAAAACGTGTTGCCACCTTTTCAGTTTGAGTTAAGCTGAGCTCTGTGACATGAATCATTACCATGGTGAAGTAGCTCTCAGAAGGTGGTGTGGTGATGAAGGAATGGACATGGTCACCAACAATACTCAGGTGTTACAGTAAAGGGGCCAAAGTGTGCAAAGTAAAAACAAACAAAAAAAAACATACCATCATACCGGCACCATCCATCCATTTTCTTTACACCCTTGTCTCTTAGTGGGGTCAGGAGGGTTGCTGGTGCTGATCTACAGCTAATGTTCCAAGCGAGAGGCTGGGTCATCCTGGACAGGTCACAAGTCTGTCGCAGGGCAACACAGAGACAATTTGGAAAGATCAATTAACCTGACAGTCATGTTTTTGGACTGTGGGAGGAAACCAGAGTACCTGGAGAAAACCCACGCATGCACAGGGAGAACATGCAAACTCCATGCAGAAAGACTGGGGCCAGGAATTGAACCCAGAACCTTCTTGCTGCAAGGCAACAGCTCTACCAACTGAACCACTGTGCAGCCCCATCACTCATAATTGTTGCTACAAGGCAGGATGGATTGATGTTTTATTATGAATGTAATAGCTGAAATTAAGACCTCTTGAATTAGGAGACATGTTTTCAGTCTTTTTTTCCCCCCCATTTTGTTGAGCTTTAGCTAATTGAAGAATGTTTCCATTTCTTGGTTAGACTGTGGTCATCTGCTGTTGTAATTCATATAGTGTTTTAGAAAGTGTTTACCTTTGTTAAACTGATTAGTGATTTGAGCTACTGCTGTCTTTATATGGTCTCCAGCCTGTTTATTCTCTAAACCTGAGAGATGGTTGTGTGTGGGAAAATCCTAGCAGATCAACAGTCTCTTAAATACTCAAACTAGTTTGTCTGATGATAACCGTGTTTCTTTTAAACTCAGTTTCTCTCCCGTCACTCTGCTCGGCTAAAGCCTCTGTAAGCCATGTTCACTAAATCGTGATGACTAAACGCATTACCAGTGAGACTTTAAATTTAACTTCATCTCTAAATGTCACATTCGGTTGAACAGCCAGCAGTGAACGCATGGTTGCAGACAGTTGGTTTGTGTGCAAATCTGTTCAAACGATCATCTTTCATTGTTCATTTCTGAAGCTCCAGCTCATCACCTTGCACATGCTGCCGTTTGTCAGCGTCAGCGTCTTGTTCTGAGGGAGTGAGGGAGGCAGGATGGGTTCAGGGCGTATGCAGGGTGGGGAAGGTGTGGGCCGTTACTCAGGGGGAGCAAATGCAGTTATTTAATCCCAGATAAAGATGGCTGTGGGTGTAGGGACTCGCGAAGCGAGCATCTCTTCTGCTGTAGTCGTGTAGAGGAGAGAAGATCACGCCTACAGCTCACATGAGGCAGTTGGATTGGATGAGAGGGGTTATTTGAGGGCAGAGTAGATGCGCTGCAGAGGTTGACCCATTAAATTTCAACTTCTGAATGTACAAACCACAAATTGCTCTTCTCAAACATTTGTTTTCAGATTTCTGTTATCGTCTGCATTCACACACCCCAAACCTTTTTTTTCTTTTTTTTTTCTTCTGACTTGGTTTCCCATACATCTAGGGGAAGGCCATGCAGTGCAGACAAGAGTTGTTTTGATCGCCTGTGTTCTAAACTTAGCTCTCTTTCCTCCCACGGATTCATTCACAAAATAGGTTCAAAGCCTAAAACCTTATCCGCTCCTCACCCGGCTCTGTTTACAGTAACAAAGGTGAAAAGGGGGAGTTTTTCTATTTACAATATTTTTTTTTTTTTATTCTCTGTTCCATTCAGGAGAAAAGATCACAACACCAGATGAAAGAAAAAGTTACTCTGACGTGATGTTTTCTTCAGCGAGTGGGTAAATGAGCAGATGGAGAAATTTGTCGCATCAAAGAGGATTTGTTTTGGCTCGACTTGGTTGTGGAGCATATTTGTTACCTGTTTTTCTGGAGCAGATGGGTTTTTTTAATGCACATAAAAACTAGTTCCCATTTCTGATGAGAAGAAAGAGCAATGGTTAAATACGTGCTAAAACACAGTTGTTAGCAGAAAGACAACGATTTTCTGTTGTTTGAGTGAAGCTAATTGGTTAGCAAGGTGATTAGTCTCGCCATTTTTTGGAGACTCTGAGACCAATTCTTGAGTTGAAAACAAGCTAATTTTTACCGTTTATGCATTTCCTAAAAATTTTTCTGTTACATATCTGGAAAAAATTTAACTGTTTGCACAACTACAGATGGAAAATACTCCACATGCGCAGTAACGCCTGCAGCTGTACGGCTTTATGCACAGTGCGTACCTTGAGATTTTTCTTTAAGTAAAAACAAAACATTTATTTGATTTTTTTTTATATCTAAATTTCTTTAACATAAGCAAGAGAGAAAGAAAATGTCTCTTATGTCCAAACATTTTAATAATAATAATAATTTAATTTATAATGCACTTTTCATTGATAAAAATCTCAAAGTGCTATATGGTGCAGCTAAAAACAGATAAAATCAACAATCAAAAACAATAAAAAATCTATGAGAATCTGTGGGGCGGGGGCAGATTTACGTCCTAAACTCCAGTGTTATTAGTGAGCTGACTTTTGTTTACTTGGCATCTTTGTGCTCTTTCTGTAAGGTAAATGTGATTATGTAGTGAAGCTAAAAATGAATAACCAGAGTTTTGACCCTCCTGTAGTTTTTAGAGGGGTCCAATGAAACCCGCCTGGGCTTTTTATCGTGGGTCATTCTGGCATTATCTCCTGTTTAACAGCTTTTTTGTGTGTGGTTTCGCAAACTGAAGAGCTGACGGGTCACTTGGTTAGCCGAACATGACGTCTACCGTGCAGGAGTTAAACCGTTAAATCTAGTTGAAACTTTGCCAAAAGAGTTGAAGTTAGGTAAACATTGTTTCTTCATCTCCTCGTCCTCTGGAAGTCTCAGACCATTCCCTCCTTAACCTGAGAATCTCCATCCTCCACCTCCAGTGGACCAGACGGGTAGACTTTGCTTGTCTGTCTCATTTATTAGATCTGCTGTTTTTGTGTGCCATGTGTGTTACCCACATGGTGGCCAGTATTTGTGTGGTTTTGTGCAACATTCACACGATGCATGTTAGAGATGGGTCAGGTGCAGTGATAGAATTGTGCGTCCCCTCAGATAATGTCCTGCAGGCGCCCCTGCACCTGCAGATGAAAACTCCAACAGCACTGGAGACGAGGTAGTGTGCTTGCCAAGCCTATAGGAGGCAGGTAACTCTGTGAACTTTCTGATCCGGAGTCATGTCTTTCAGAAGTGCACATATGATCTGGCACATGTAATCTATGCCTCTTGATCTCAAGAGGTGCGGCAGAATACAGAGGTGCAGCATCGCTGTTGTGCTGTGCAGAGGAGAAATCGGGCTTGAGTGCGCAAAGTGGCAAATATATATTTTTTTGGTTTTGCATTTACACAGACTTATTTTGCGTTGTGTTTTTGTCAGGCAAATGGTCTATTGAAAACGCCACAGAAAGTTTTCGATCTACTGTCCTGACATTGTCATTTAAACAGGGCCTTAGTTGTCACTTATGCAAATATCCCACCAAAATGGTGAGCTGTGTCACTTTTGTATTGATTCCTTTTCACTTTCTTGTTTTCATTTGGGATCAGAGCGGAGGATTGTCACAAGTTATGAGTGAAAGGACGCAAGTGGAAGCACCACAGATGTGGTTGACGAAGGAAAATAGTTTTGTATAAATGCAACAAGGTAGCCTATGCAAAAAAAAACAAAACAACCTATGTAGTTTATTAAAACGACCAACAATTTGATTAAGACAGTGGAAATAGAAGTTGTATTGTTTTTTGGGGTTTTTTTTGCACGTTTCCACTAAATGTTTATGTGCAAATGACCATTTTGTGCGCATAAAGTGTATGCACATTTTATAACTTACCGTGAAAAAAGTCTCAAATCTTTTTTCTCGGTAGGTTGTAAAATTTTGGTGAAAATAATTGAAGCTGTTTTCCTACTGGTGCTTTTTAGCACAACCACTGGTTTCCAAAGTACCGTGCGCTGGCTTGTTTTTGGAACCTAACCTCCTCTGCCGATGACGACTTCTTCCCTGCTCATCTTCTGAATTATTTTGTGGCCGACAGAAATGTTTTTGTGGTTTCTTTTCGATTGTTTTCCATAAAAGTGGAAACACCTCTGCAAGCAGAAGTCAGGAAGGCTTTCTCTCCACTGCTCTGCGCGGAAAGCGCGGCCAACCTCTTCCTCTCTCTCTCCGCCCTTCTTGATGTCATCGTACTGTTTGCGATAACCCGGAGTTTGATTAACCAGCGTCATCCTGCATGTGAACCACACTTCCTGTGCAAACCACGCTCAGATAGTACTGACGTTATCCGCCAAACTCACACAATTATGAAGAGAGCATGGCCTTTCTCAGTGTCTTGTTTTTTTATTATTGTTCCTTTTTTATATATATATATATATAAACACAAATTATTCTTGAAGCCAAAAGACATTCAGATTAAAACAAGCTTTGTTCAGATGCGAAACATTTGATACAAAGTAAAAGTTAAGAAGCTTATCTACAGTCAACTCCCTGAGTTTCTTATACAAACAGTAATAATAGTGTCCACTAGCAAAAATATATGTAGCAAAAATTCCTATTTACAAGAGGTTTGTTAAATAAAATAAAAAATCTGGCTGCTTCTTACCCCAGCTGATATTTAGTTGTACAGATAGAATGTATGTTTTTTTTCTCATGTAAATAAAATACAAAAATAGAGCCAGTAAGCTTACTCATGAAAATTAGCAAAACTGACCTTTTGTAATCAGTAAAAAAAAACCTTGCAACTTGTTTAAGGCTTAAAAGTACACATTTAAAATCTTTAAAAACAATAATACTTAGTTTCACACTGTAATTGCAAGGTGTGAGTTAGATGCAGTTACAAACTAACAGAAAATTAAAGTTTGGCCCAACAAGAAAGCAATACTTTTTTTTTGGCTCTACCTTAATAATCAAACATTTGGTAGCTCTTTGGTGGATTTTGCTGGAGATCTAAGCTGGCCAGACCTTCTTGCTTCCAATTTTACGCTAAGCTAGTCGAGTGCTAGTCACGTTGTGGATCTCAGGATAGATTTCTTACCTTTATGACCTTACAAAACAAAAATTATGCTTTGCACTATTCTTTTAAGGCACAAAAGTCTTTTTTTGTTCTTTAGTACAATCACCTCCGCTGTCAGTTTCAATTTCCTAAAACAAATAATGTGTGGTTCAACTAAAACGGCGCAGCAATTCTTGGTTTTATCTCACCAACACATATTCAGTCACACGTTAATACACAGAATCGAAAACTAAGTAAACAGAGGTGTATGTACACAGTTGTCCATGTTTGTTTGTCCCTGAGATTTCACAGCCATGCATTATAATTTCTTTTAAAAAATGCTTCTGTTGCTTCATGAAGTTTTTCACAGTCACTCAAACGGCTCACGGTTCACTCCTGCAGGCTGCTGCTGTGGTGATGTGTGATGGCTCTTGGATAATCCTCGCTGGCATTTATATGCTCTGTAACTGCGGGATGCTCGTAGCCGCGGTAATAGTGGCCACCAGTCTGCTGGGCATAGAACAGGAACTGCCTGGCGAATAGCGGCTCCACCTGAAACACAGAGGGGAGAAAAAGCTTCAATATGGCTCCTTTTTACCCATTGAGTTATTATTCTTTTTTATTTGACTAGCATAGCGTAAATGTACCATTTTAAACTGCAAAAGGTCTGAGATGAGTTTGTTAATTTATCCAAGCTCTAAGGCTAACAAGGCTCAAGGAAGTTGGACTTTGTTGCCATTTACCACAGACTTGGTAATTTAATTTCTTTTTTTCTTCTAAAAAAAGCACAGTCTCATTCCTATATACAAAGATCACAGATACAACCTGGTGTCTTGTGCACCTGTAACATATATTTCTGCATGTTTATGTTTCCATCAGTTGCTCACATAAAAGCTGAATTTATGGTGAGAAAAACTTAATTATTTAAATACTTTTCAAAGCAAGTTTTTTAAAAATCCTATTATTTTTCTTATTTCTCTAATAATATTTATATTAACAATAATATAAATATTATTACCAATAATATTTATCTTGACTGCGTTGCTATTGAACATGCAGATAGAAAAGGCGATTGCAAGAAATGTTACAAATTACAGAATTACCGAAAAAGTTGATTAATAGATTCAGAATGGCGAGCCATGATAAAAATAGCCTTCCTTGTCATTTTGAGATCTCCGAAACCTTATGCTGCAGTAGAAATTAGAAATGTGAGAGGTAATCCTAAAGTCTGAAACCAGACCGATGCTGATTCTTAGAAACTTTTTCTAAATCTAGATATAGTTTTGAAACAAAGCGTGCATCTTGACAATGGAGAAGTTCCTGCAGACCTTCAAGTCCTATTTTTGAGTTTTGAAAACAAACTTAAAAGTTCAGCATTACTTTTAAAAAAAAAAAAAAACTTTAAAAAACGTAACGCTGAAAATCAAACTGATTTCATTTTGATCAGAGTGTCTTCTGATATATATTTACACAAAGAGCCATTGTAAGATTTCTTAAACATGGAGTCCAGCAGTCACCTGGACAGTGAGGGTTCGCCGTTGCCTCTGAGGATCTAGACATTCATCTCCAAAGCTCAGCAGGACCTGGAAGCGACTTAGTGGCCGACCGTGGAGCCCGTAACTCTGGATCTCTGGATGATGGGGAAAGGAAAATAACACAGGTTTACATTATTATTAATAGCTCTGTTGTCTGGAGTAAGTCTGAGAACTCAAAATGATTTCACCAGAATTTCTCTTGAAGTGGTATGACATTTTAGGGTAAAGTGAATGGAAAGTCCTGGTCACACTAAGCATGCAAATACAATTAGTTGTCAGTCACAGCTGGGGCTGTCGGTGCATGTGGGTGGGGAAGATGTGGCTCTGTAAAAAGTCATGTGACTGACAGCTTATCATGAAAAACTACTTGAAGAAGGTCACCACAATTCTTCTTAGATGCTACCAAGGGGCCTTTCCAGTAAATGAGCTGCAGGTTTGGTACTCATGAGATTTCACAATCCAAACTGTCCCTTTAACATGGCTAATGTGGCTTTTTCTAATTAAAAGCCACATTAGTTTCGGTAATAAAGCCTCTTTTGTTCAATTTAAATAGGAAACGGTGTGAATTTCAATGAAACTTTTTTAAAACCCTGTGTGGGTAACAACAAAAAAATAACTCAAATGATGCAAAAATGTAACATTTTAAAAGGAACCTCATTAAAATCCATATATTTTTCCTAAATCATTATTTTAAAAAAAATTGTGCATTTGTAATTGAGTTTGATCACACATTCTGAAGTCTCACCTGTAAGGTAGTCCTGTGTGTGTAGAAGTTTACAGACGATGTCTCTCTCCAGCTTGTTGGGCTTGTTTCCGTACATTGAAGGGCCTCCCTGCCAGTACACTCTGCTCTGGCACATCCTGCGGGCGTAGAGTCCGTCAGCGCCCATCCACAGCAGGACGCCGCTCTCCAGGCCGCTCGGCGGGCTCGGCGGACACTCATCCACCCTCCTTTGGGTGTCCACGGGCAGCGGCACCACGTCGGGACCGCCCGGCAGGAAGGGCTTCTCTGGTGGGCTCGGCGTGATGTGGCAGCCCTCCGGACTGGAGGTGGTCACCTCCCTCACCAGAGTGTCCCGCACATACACCGACACATGGAGGCGGAAGTCTGTTCGAGGAAAGAAAACCGACAAGACGGTCAAACAAACCTGGCCTGTTTTTCAACCCGTTTGCGCTTCTGTCACCTGTACAGTCAGATTCAAAACTGTAGTCGGTTTGAAATATTTGCTGAAAACAATCAGGAACAGCATTTATTTAGGTAGAAGGTCACCTGAAATTGACAAAACTCTGCTTTTTAGGAAACAGGATCTGTGCTGTCAGATTTGTGTCATACCTTAGACCTTAGATACCCAGTTCTCACACTAATGCCCTGCAAAATGGCATCAAGCCCTTCTATTCAATTTATTGACCTGATCTGTTTGAGAATTTAACCATTATACCTTTAAATATACTCAAATTTATGTAGGTGCATCTCTAGCAACTGATTATCATATTTTCTTTTAGGGTGTATAGTAAGAACATGTTTACTTAATTGATATAGAAACTTTTTATTGGCTGATTGCTCACTTCTTGCTGAAATGTCATGTTTTTGGTTACATCTCTCAAAATCTTTCCTCTGATTGATGACATAATGATCATCTGTTTTGATTTTGGGTGCACAAAACAGGTAGGCGACAGGATTTCTCCGCACGTAAATCTTTAATATGGCTGGGAAAAAAATAAATAAACTTCTTTTGGTATATTTTAATCTGCACGAAGCATTTTGCCTCACAGCTTCCTGTTTTACAATGACCCTACGATTCCATGGCGTGAGATGGGGGGGGCGGGGGGGGGAGAAAGGTGAAGTGAAAGCGTATCATGCGCACCTGAGAGCGCCTCTGCTGATCTGATGCTGGCGTCCAGCGGGAAGGGCGAGGGCTGACTGTCTGCGGGGCCGTAGGAGTAGATGGAAGCTCTGAGCTGGTATCCTGCGCGGAAAGAGGAACGGAGTCAAGCTCGGCGTGCCAAAAAAGTGGATGTAAAACGGATTTGGTCTCGTGCAGCTGTTATAGACGGAAACGACGTACCGTTCTCCATGGACGGGGTCTGCCATGGCAGGCTGCGGGGCGGACAGGGGCACTGGGCGAAGGGCAGGTCGGGCAGGGACGGCTGCTCCGGGCAGTAATCCCTCCAGCTGCACTCGGAGCTCGGCATGTACTGTGGTATCTACAAACACATACGTCCAGCTTTGTTTATCAAGCTTTTAAACAAGGTTACATTACTAAAATGTTCTGGGGTCAACGATGCATTTCGAACATGTTTTTCAAATGTTGCTTAAGCTTATGCGTATTTTTTTTTCCTCGCTGTTATTTAAAGTACATTCCCTTTACAAATGTTTGTTCGGCATCACTCAACACATCATGAAGCTGTTGTTTCTCAGTTCATTCATGCACAAACATTCCATGGTTCATTCAGCAGCCGGTCTGCTGTCTCCCTGAGGCTCCGCCCCGCTCATTCTGTATGCATATGTAAATTACCTGAGGAGGTACTGAAGGGTATGGATGGTGCATCTGGTAGCTGACTGGACTCAGGGGACTGTCCTCCGGTCTGGGCCCTGCGGTGCAACACGGGAAAAAAAAAAAAAGATTTAACTTCACCCCTTTCCTCAGTTAAACTAATGCAGCTGTTGGATGTACGGGGTGGCGTTAGAGTCACTGACTTTTCTTCGCCCCCTCCGGGATGATCCGGTACACTTTGTAAGGGTCAGAGATGTCCAGCTGGCTTCTCTCCACCAGCTCCTCGAAGTCGTTGCTCTTGTTGAGGGCGCAGCGCAGGCGCGTCTTCCAGGTCGGAGGGTCCGGCTTGTCGATTCCCTCCCGAAACTTTCCCTTGAACAGAGCCCAGGCCTGCAGACAATACGCAGGGAGAAAATTGCAACATAAATATATATAAGCGTTGGGTCGCATCTTACGAGGTTGAAGCGCAGGAGTGGCACAATTAGACTTGAAAACCTTTTTGTTTCGTAATATAATGTATTTTTTATTACATTAACATTACATTTTAAATTGTATTTTAAATGTTATCTGCTGGTAAAATCGCAGTGTTTACAGTTGATGACTTTTACTGAATTTAATTGATTTTATATTTAATATTATTTTATATCGAATTAGACTTGTTTGAAATTATAACACACATTTGTAGTGAATTAAATCACATGAACTGAATTGAATTTGGCTCATTTTTATAGTTTGCTGCCTGCATGTTTAAGTCTACATGAAATAATACATAAATACTCCGCAGATCAACCGTGCGTCAATATTTAAACAAGTGACTAAAAGAGAACTTATTTCCAAATGAACGAACAATAAGTTTAAATTCACTCAGTAGCCTAAATAATTAGATAAGTTGCCAGTTTTATCCTCATCCATGCCCGCTGTCTCTCACCTTGAACAGCGCGGCATCCTCATCCCGGTTGTAGTCCTGCTTCCCGGCGTGTTTCCATGGTATCCTAAAGATGGTCTTCTCGTCGTTCTCCCACACCAGGCCGGGATATTTCCCGCAGTCCACCTGCTCGATGAGCCACTGGCGCAGCTTCCCGTTGCCGCTGCTCCCGGAGCCTCCGTAATCCACTTCAGAGTTCATCTCTGAGCAACACACAAAAACAAAGCTCCGCTTGTAGGTCCCTGTAACTCTGATGCGATATAACGTGTAGGCTGTGAAAGCAGCGCAGAATCAAGAGTTGTAAAAGTGAGAAGCTCGCTAAAACGTGGACTTCCCACGCGGCCCTACATTCGCGCTCTTGCTTTACGCGCCCCGGGTCGCGAATCGAAGCTTCTCTTACCTGCGAAACCCGAAACCCGTCAAGTTTTGAAATCTGTCAGTCTCAGAAAGCCCTCACCATTCGGGCGGGCCCGCTTAAATCCTCGCGGCGTAAAAGCGAGCGACAAGGGAGGGCGGAGTCAGGAGGAGGATGCTGAACGAGGAGGAGGAGGAGGAGGAGGAGGAAGACGCACCTGCCGCGGCTGCGCCTCCTGCCGCGGCTGCGCTGAGCTCCGCTCCCGCGAAGCTTATCATCGCGCTCACAGCGGCGGATCTCCAGTAAGACACCGGGGGAAACCCTGCCGGCGTCAGCCTGAAGTGTCACACACCCGCACGGGTGGAAAGTCAGAGGACGGAGACGAAAACAATTCTTTGAAATGATAAAGCCTTACGAAAACAAGCAGCTGCTGAGTTGTCCTGCAGGAGAAATGATGCGCGGGAAGAAATGTAGTTTGTTCCTCGTGGAAGGTGAAATAAGAACAGCCGACATAATTAGATTAGATGAGGTTGTTAAGTGCAGGAGTAGGAATTCGCCCGCTCTGGTTGCAAGAGAATAAAAAATGTCAATAGGAAAACGTAACTGTAGCCTATTCGAGAATCAAGAAACTGCTTGTGAAACTTGGAAAAGGTAAACTGAAAGAAAACAGTAATATAATAATAACCACCTAACCTATTCTAAGAGATATCAAAGAATACATTATCCTTTTTTTATGTCTTTTACATTTTATATTTTAATTTGTACCTTTATCTCATTTTCTATTCGGGGTTTTTGTAGAAAACTGTTATAGAAATTTAACTTCATTTTATACGTATTGTCTTGCTTTCTCTTCTACAAAATGCATGTCAAGTGGCCACCATTTTACAGGTTTATTTTACAGGCAATTTGGGAAAATTGAGCTAAATGTATAAGTATTTGAATACGCTAGTTTTATGTGTGTGTGGGTTCTTTGAGAACTTAACACTTCTCTTCAATCTGCAGCATCTCAACTCCTTTATAAATAATATTTTCAGAAATACAGCCAAGTCCTGAAAATAAAAGCTCCCGCAGAGGCAATATAGCCATCATTAAATAAGGACGTAGAGGCACATGGCATTTGGCACAAAAATACGCTTTAATAAACATTCAAACTCAGTCTTCTGATTCATGACATTTTAAAAAACAGACAGTATAACACAATTGTCTAATTACTGTCCTTTATTTTAATTTTCTCTAAATTTCATTCAACATCCAGCAAATATTGGATTAGTCACATTCACCTGCTGAGTTAATTCAGAGGTGGAGATTTAAAATAAAACACAAGATTTACAAAAACAAAATGTTCTCATGTTAAATGAGCAATATTTCAGATTTTAATTCCTCATAAAACTCACTATTTACAAAAAGTAAGGGATATTTGCCTTTTGAGTAAAATGTATGGAAAACGCAAAAAGTATTTTTTTATGACAGTAGGGCATTTAAGTACAAACATGCAATAGTGGTTTTCTCATCTCAAACAATTCATTGAAACAAAAGCATAAATAGTGCTTATTTATGCCACACCCAAAAAATTACCAATGTTTCAATAACAAGTCATGGGCTTTTCAGCATCTATTACAGAAGAACATCTCAAGCTTTTCACCAGTTGACTTATTGTTTGCGTCAGTCATGAATCCCACCCTTCTTCTTCTTCTGTTCACAACAAAATGACCATCATGAGCTGCAACCTGCTGATGACACTGTAACACTTGTGTCTGAAAACATCATGTTTGAAGGCAAATGTATTGGTCCAGTCAGGAATCAAGCTGTTGGGAATTTTATCATTAAGCTTAGAGAACAGCAAGTTGTGCGAAAAGAACTGAAACGCTCAAAAGTCAAAAATGTCCATTCAAAGGTTTAGAGGGAGTTAATTGGAATATGTAATTTTATATTTAAAAAAACGTATATTTTTTTACTTGAAACTTTCGCTAGACAGATAAAACCTGAAAAAATCAAACTCCCTTGTCTTCTCCAAGTGCTAATTACAGATTTACACAGCTCAATCAGAAACAACCAATCACAGCCAGGAGGAGGGTCTTAGCACTGTCAATCAAGCTTGTGTACACTGCTCACATACTCCCACATACTCCCACTCTGCAACACTACAGCTTCTCCCCATCAGGACAGCCTGTTGTGAATACTAAGACTACTTAGCCGATGACAGCGGAAAAACGGTTTTCCTGGAACTGTGAGTTGTTTCTCCACCATTTGCACATTAAGCAGCGTGTACACAAGGTTGATTGACAGCGCCACAACACTCCTGGTTCAGATTGGTTGTTTTTGACCAGGAGTGGTGCATTTCTTTACGATTTAATCTCAGTATATAAACATCTGTTCTGTGAAGGATTCAGAAGTTTGTTGGAGAATATATAAAGAACAGACATCATGAAGATCAAGGAACACAGCAGACAGGCCGGGAATAATATTATGGAGAGTTTAATGCAGAGTAAGATTGTAAAGCAACATTCCAGGCTTTGAACATCTCATGAACAGGCTGAGCAAGGGATGGAAACAATGGCTGGAGTTGATGGGAAGATGGAAAGAGCTAAATACGAGATTATTCTGAAAGCAAGTCTGTTGCAAAACACTTGAGACGGGAGACACGGCCCTATGCAGACAGTCACGGCTACAATGGAATGTTTCACATCAAAGATGAATGAATTGCAAAAATGGGCTAGTCAAAGCCTAGACAAAAATAACAAATTCAAAATGACTTAAAAATGTGATGTTCAGATGAGAATCTGACAGCCAATTTCTGAAGAACTACTGGCAATAGTCTCAGTTTCTTAATGTGTAAAATCATTGAGACATAAAAGATCAGCAACATGTGGTTCTACAAAGTCTTGAATCAGGAGGGTCGGATAATATTCATGCGATTCTTATTTCTAAAAAATACATCAGTAATTAAGAACCGTCCATTATTTTTTCTTCAACTTCACAGTTATGCATTACCATTTGTACATCATCACATAAAGCTCCAATGAAAACATTACAATTATTGGGTATAACTTGACAAAACATGAAAAGGTTTAGGGAATAAATTCTTTAAAAAAACAACAACAAAATAACAAACAAACAAAAAACACTGTTTGGATACATTTCAGATATCAGTGTGTCAAAGGCAACATTAGTTCAACTTGTGAAAGTCAGAATAGTTCAAAAATAAATGAATCTGTTTGAAATGAACTCATAACTCCCTCAGTGGGTGGGTGAAATTTGACATTAATAAAAATGTACTTCCGGAATATATAAATGTTTGTCTTATTTTTATGCAGAGGCTACTGTCAGCTGGACATAAGGCCACACAAATAAATTCAAATAATTCAAATAATATCAGTAATAGTGTAAGTAATAAAAAAAACACATGTGGTATGTTTACTGGGAAACTGTTCCACTCTGCATAGAAACTAATACTCATATTTCAAGTTCAAGACACAGCATAACATAACTCACAGGGGGGGAGGTTGTCCGCTGCTAACTGTGTGTTCACACTCAGGACTTTGTGTACATACTTCCTTGGAGTCCCGCTTGGCTGCCCTTGCATGCTGTTTTGACAGTTAGAGGCCAAGACATGACATGACAACAGAGGTATGAAATCCCCCCAGCCAATCTGCAAACACGAGATTCTACCAATCATCGATACCAAAGGACTCCTGGATGAACGTTCCTGCTGATGCAATTCCAACAGTCCTCCGATTTGTAGGCCCGGGGTAACGGGAGCAAAATATATATTTTTTTCATGTGTGACTTGGTCCCAGAGCCGGGGGGATGTTGACAGAGCTGCTGCTGCCGACACCGTTGCTAGACTTTTTATTGATAAGATTCTGAATTTCCTCATCGTCGTTAAAGGAGCTCTTCCCATATTGCTCCGTCCACCAGGCTCGATACTGAAAAGAGGGGAGAAAGAGCTTTATTGGTGTCTCTTATGAAGAACTTACCCTAATTTCTTTGTATGTTTTGTTTCTAATCTTTTCAAGCAGACCTTTTGTGACATTCTGAAGATCTTTCTTTTAGGTCTTGGAAAAAGCATCAGCTCAAGTCACATTATCATTCAGTTATAAAACTTTATAACGTGGTTTTACAGCCGACTGAATCAAGTAGTTTTAGCCGCAGTAAAACAGCTGATTAACCCTAAATATAAATATTTAATCTGTCATTCTTTGCTTTTCAACCCCTCTACATTACATCACAACCAATTTTGAGATGTGGATAGATAGAAACACACACGTTTGGCTCCTCGCTTAACAAACACACACAAAAAGTAAATTATTTCAGGGTTGTCTTTGAACAATATTATACATAGAAAAAATGTAAATATGTAAAACACTGATATTTCAGAAAATATTATATGCCTAACTTTTGCATGGTATAGTACAGTTTTATATCATTCTTTAAGTGGAGGATTGTGTGTAGAGTCTCTGTAGGTCCGTTTCTGTCTGGACGCAACATCCACGCTGTGTTTAAACACTCAAATCTCCTTTTCCTCCACATTCTACACTTTGTTTGAACTTTTGAAAGTCATTTCCACCACCTCTTCTTCTCTAAATACATTGATCTTCAACAGGTGTACATAATAAAGTGAACTGTGAATGTTTTAGAGTCTGTACGTATTTGAGAAAATCCACTCAAACACCTAATTCTTGTTTTTCCTAAAAGTTTTATAATAATTTTACGAAGGAAAACAATCCCAATAAGTCTAATGTGTTTGTAAAGATGACTTTATTACACTGTCCTCACCTTTCACTGATTAATCTGCCAATCATAAAAATGTTCAGACCAGAGTTAGCTTTACTTTCCATCCTTGACTATAGTGCTGCCAACATTTAGGTTGGTTCATGGAAATACTGGAAGCCAATTCCTATTTTCTTTTGTTTGTTAATAACTCTTATAAAACTCTCCATTTTTCAATAAAGAAAAATTAATGATAAAAATTTTTGCTGAACCTGCCTAAAACAAAGGACACGGGGAAGGACTAAAGTAAGGATACAGGGATGGGAAGGAAAGAAAGAAGGAAGTAAGGGAGGGAGGGGAGAATGTAAGAAAGAAAGAAAGAAAGAATGGAGCCAGAAAAAGAGGGAGGGAGGAACAATAGATAATTAGATGTTACATCAACTCATCAAATTTATTTCACCTTATTCTTTTCCATATTTACTATGACCTAAAACCTACTGAAACTTTTCCAGGTTGCAGAGGAACCCTATGGATAATTTTGATCTCTCCAAGGTTAATTTTAAAACTACACGTTCATACCGCCATATTTTCATACAAATGACAAACCTCTGCCAACTCCATGTTTTCGAACTCCTCCAGCTGCCGCAGGAAGCCCAGGTTGGGGCCCGCACACGGCCGGGCAGCCCGGACCGCCGCCAGGGACTCCACCCAGCCTCGTCCCGTCACTGTCATGATGTAAGCCACCACCAAGGTTACGCTGCGGGACACTCCTGCCACGCTGACAAGCACAGACCCTCACAGTTAGTAATCCTTCTCATGTGCAGAATCTCTGCTTTAGAGTATAAAAGAAGTGAAACCCACTCCTGACGCTGTGGTTAAATGTCTGCTGTTGCCTGTTTGATATGAGACGAGATGAAAGGTGAGGACATTTTCTATGAAAGTTTTTAACCCAAAAGCCTGATAGTCAGGTTCTTTTTGGTGTGGCTGAAAATGAGACCTGGGCTAATAAAATCTGAAGATTTCTCAGTCATTCTGAGGAAAATTCTTATTATGACAGGGGAATACAAACTTTTTCTGCTTCTTTCTGATATGGTCACCAGTAAACTCTGATTTTTTTCCCCCCTCCAATCATTCAAAATTCTCCAAGCTATCCACAAGTCTTTCAAAGCTTTTATACCTCAGCTTCCTTTTTTACCTCAGATGTATTTGAATTGGTGGGACATCAGAAAAACAGAATCCAGAAGTAAATTTTATATAAATAAATAAAAAAATAAAATATGAAACACAGACCCGACACAAGACATATAGGTGCATCATTCTAATGTTACTACAATTTATATTTAATGGCTTTACTTGTTGGGTTCTTCCTCAGATTGGTACTGCACAAAGTTGTTTTATAAGATTAAACCAAAGATACAAAATAATAATGAATCTCCAATAAGTCATCACTTCATGTTTCCATTCTCTTTTCACTTTCTCATCCTTTTTCTGTCTCATCACAGCCACAAACATCAATGTATTTTGTCAAGATTTTTAAGTGACAAACACAAAGTTGTGGATATGTGGGTTTCAAAACTCAAATCTAAAAAGTGTGGCATGAATTTGTGTTTTCTTGGGTATGTTATCACAAGCTTTCCACATCTAAAGACAAGATATGTGTTGCCGATTGTTATTAAAAATTGATTAAGTGCCATAAGATTGGATGGAGAGGCTTTGTTGAAAAATTCTTTGTAGGTCCAGAAATTTGACTATGCCATTTTAACACATCAATCACTCCTATTTAAACCATTCCATTGCAGGTCTGGCTGTGTGGTTATCGACCTTCTTGAAGGCAAACGTCCACCTTAGTCCTAAATCTTTCCCAACCTTTCTTAGTTTTTTTTTTCTTTTTTATAAGGGCTGCAAAAATATACAAATGTGTATAGAGATTGAGTCTCAGAGCTGGTCCTCACCAGTGTATGAGGCAGCCCTCTCCTTTCAGCCGGCTCTCATGGATAAACATGATGCTCTCTCTGAAGTACTGAATCCTGGAGAAAGCATCACATCAAGCAGCTTAGTATTAAACGTAAAAATCTAAATATAGAGAGGTATTTATCTGAAGTGGAACGTGTTAGTTACAGATCGAACGCTCATATTTCAGTTGAAAGAAAAAAAAAACAAATAGCAGCGCCAAAACCTGATCTTTTTCAGTACTCACAAGTTTTGCTTTGAATGGTCAGAAGCAGATATACAGAGATAAGTCATGTCCTGCACAGAAGAGGAAACAGCTTAAATTAGAGATGTTAAATGAAATCAGGTGCAGTATTTTGTAAACAGAAGTTCCTTTACACTTCCAAAAACAATAATGTTAAATATATTAATCACTCTCTGTATTTCGAGGTCATTTAGATGCAAATGCGGTGGCTATTACACCCTTCCTGTTTTTTCATGATACGTGCCCTGAAACCTTGCAGTCCTTGCCCTGTGAGCGATGTAGATTGCGACATAACCGAGTGAGGGTGTGAGTTTGAGCATGTGTGTGTGTGTGTGTGTGTGTGTGTTTACTCTTCGATGCACCTGGCAGCTGATGGTACATTAACTGGACAGAAACCACCTCATCGTGCTATGACTGCACTCGTACAAAAACCCCTGAGTCCTCAGGGACAGCGCAAACTCTGGAAGTGCTCCAGACACTTTTCGTAAGCATTAGTAAAAATATATCCACAGACTCCGCAACCTTTATTTAAATTCTGACCCTCTGGAAAGGACCTCATGTCTTTGCACAAGTTCATCACTATTATTTAATAAAATCAAACCGTGACTGTGAGACTTTATTCCTATGCATGCTCATAACTAAATTCCATTCTTGTGAAGAAAAGTTTAACAGATTTGATCAAACAGAAATTACTGCTTCACTCTGTTCTGCAATATGGTAATCATGACCGCATCTTTTCAATGTAAATGTCACATCTGACCTCAGAGACTTAGTGGTTGCAAATTTTACCATCCTCTCTCAGGAACCATCACGTCGTTTTCCAAGAAATCAATCAGTCAGCAGTTTGACTGTTGAGTATGCAAATAAACTGTCCCATCTGGCCACTCTGTCTAAACTCGACCTGAGTCATCTTTAGTTACAGACTTTTAAAAAAAGCTGTGTCATGCAGTTTTTTTTTTACAGAATAAAAATTCTCAGAATATGTGTTCTATTAGAAATGAACAAAAATGTGTGAAGTATGTGTGGGCCAAAACGTTTGAAAAGTTTTGGTGGTTGACCAGTTTAGGTAGTGATACTGTGTAATACAAGTTGCTGTTTCTCTTCAATGTTCAATGAAACATTCTGGCATGGATGGGAGAAAGTGTACAGAAAACTCTGAGCACTTTTCATGATCGCTTTCAGCAAGGAAAAGATGAAAGTTGTGAAAGCGGACACTGGGGATATCAGACAGATTTTCAAAAATGAGTCCAATCAATTGTTTTCCAACACATTTCTTTATTTTTTGTTCACCTTGTTTCTCATGTTCAATCCAATATGATAATAAAATAAAAATAAAATAACACTAATAAAAACATTCCTCTGCTCACCGGCAGTGAAAACTGTTTTTTGTTTATTTTGTCCAGTACTTCTTTCAAAGGTTTTTGGACCTCAATGTGCAGAACTAAAAGCTTCTTGTGAATAAAATATAGCATCAAACAGCAGCTGTATCAGCTGACACAGATTTTCACACATGGGCTGAAATTTCATGTTCAAACAATACTGAAGCCTTAGTAAACGCTGTGTTTACTGAAACCTGGTGGATTCCATGTCTTATGACTGTCACACAATTGAAAATGTGAACATCTGTCTATTTCAGCTGCCTTTGACAACGATTTCATTGAATGCTCTTATCTCACTGATGATCTTAGGTAATGAAAATATGTTTCGGGAAGTGATTCTTCAAAACATAAAATAGATAAACCAAAAGAATGATAAGATATATCATGTAGTTATTAACATGTAACTATTTTGAGTAAATTCCCTACATGCCTTTGTCACACAAAGTACTCACACACAGCTGTAGGGAGATATTTAACTCTGAAGAGACATAGCAACTCCGCAGAGATTTCACACTTTCACAATGAGTACTGATAGGTTGGTGACACTGATGGGTAAGTGGCTGAGTTCAGAGGGCATTAAGTACTTTATAGTTGGATGAAGGTTTGGGTCATTGGGTCGCAAAAGCTCATGTAGAAATATGAAGCTGCCTCACCTCCAGGACAGGTGCAGCTGTGTCATGGATTGAGAGGATGTGGGTAATATTGTGCTTTGCCAGTAGCTCCTGGTCTTGTGCATCTGTGAATCACAGAACATTGAGAAATTTGAAATTATTTCTGCATCCAATGACAAATGTCAGCATGAGAGCTGCAACCTAAATAAAGCATTTTTGCCTGACAACACCCCCCCTCCCTTAATGTCTTCCAAGCAAATATGGCCGTATGGTTTAAAAGTTTTGCTCTTCTTTTGAACTGAAAGAAAAACCGGAAAACCAGTGTTTCTAAAACAGTCCAACAGCTTGGCCCAAAAGCAAGAAACAGTAATTGTTTTAATCAAATTTTGTTCTTTAAAAGGAAGCCAAATGTTTTCTACGATGGACAGATGTGCTTTAAGCATTTTTTTCTCATGCTTTGCAAATGTGCAGGATGCTGCTAATGCCACCCCAAAAAGGCCTAGAGAAGCCTTCACTAAGCCCTGCTACATTGCAAGTAAGCAACCATAAACTGCAGACATTATGTTGCAAAAATATGCAATAAATGGTAAAACAACACATCCATTTTTAACTATCAAAGTATTTCTGAGAGGAGTGAAATCCTGAGTCACCTTCTATATGTTCCCAGGGTTTACTTTATGCAACATAAATCACAAATTGAGGGAAGGCTAGTAATTCCCCTAAGGCCCATAAAGCAAAAGATAACTTATTTTTCACATTTTTTGCCAAAATTTGACATTTAAGACCAAAAGCTATTAAAACTATAATTTTTATTATCCAAAGATACAATATGTGATTCATCATTGATTTGAAAACATGCCTTTATCAAGACTCATATTTGTAATGTAAGCCACTGTATCTCCTCCTTGATAACTAGTAATGCATGTATGATTGGGACTGACTTTTTTTTACCTGGCTAAACTGAAATTAAGACTAGCTGGCACAATCTTGTGCATAAGACAGAAAGTTACATATTTGACATATTAATATCTTTTAAAGCAATGTATACATTTATTTAGAAGGGTTTTGTTAGAAATCAGTTTATTTATTCAGATTTAGATGTAGATAAGCTAACTTAGCATTAGCTAAGCACCTTAAGTAGCTAGCTTAACATAGAAGCTGCAGTTGTTGAGAGCAGATCCGTTTGCTAATCCGTTCTCCGATTAGTTTGAAGCTAAAAGGAGCTGCAAGAAATGTTGCATTGCCTTTAAAATTCTGCTAGACTCACCACATTCCTTATTGGCAAATGATAAAGGACTAAAAGGACTCAATGCAAAAGACTATGATTGCTTGCTTTGCTCAGTAGAGCAAAGTATGAGCAACCTTTCACATCTCTATTTTTATCTGTAACCCATCAAGGCATATATTTGTCCAATGGACAGTGTTCAAAGAAATGTAAAATCTGTTTGGTAGGACAAAGATAGCAGGTCACAAGCCTTCAGAAATAAAGGAAAATAGAAGTGTTTCTAATGATCCCTTCAGTTATTATGTGTATATATTGAAAATATAAACTTTTCTGCTATATTCTAATTGACTGAATATGACTGTATACCATTGAGATTAGTTGCATACTTTGATAACGTTGTTACCTTGAAGAATGCCTGAACTTGATCCCCTATAAAATTCCCAATCATATTAATTTAAACATTATTTATGTGTAGAAGTAGATTCAATATGTGGTTTTGTAGTATTAAGATATTAGTTCTCAAATCCCAATTTCAGAATAGGCCAATTTTACAGAAATGCTGTGAAATATAGAACATTATCAATGGATTTGATTTATTTGATGCAACTTTCATTCTTTCTGTTTACTCAGACAAAGTACATAAATGAGAGATCCAGTTTGGAAGTGACTACGGGCTTCTGGCCTCATGGTGGACTGCAACTTTCACAACATCCAAATTTATTGACAGTCTAACTTTACAGTTTGTTTGTGTAGGGCGTCCTAATTTATTTAGCATTGGATTGCTTTTTAGAGGTTGGCTTGCTCTTGGACTTTACACCTTAACTAGATTTTGGTATTAGAACTACTTGGTTAGATTTACACACTTGATTAGGGTTCAGCTAGAAATCCACCAATTACTGGCCCAGTAAATTCGGTCTTTTGGGGGAATTTCCAATTTCTGAGCCTTTAGTGCAGCATGTAGACAACTGGAAATGTGTAGCAGGTATCCAAATCAAGACTCCGTATTTTTCTACTAGCTTCATCAAGTGAATTTATTCAGATAAATACTATTGTTAAACCAGAGCACATTATGTTTCAAATTCAGTTTTTGCTGAATAAACTTGAATCTCGTCTGAATAATCTGAAATAATTTAAATTATAAATGGAAACCTCAAAGGTTTAGTTGTAAAACTCATAAAGCCATGCTTTTATAGTTTTTCTTATGGACTTTAAAAAGTAATTTTTTGGTTAACTTAAACTAAGACAAAAACAATGTGATACCCACAGTTTTGTGTATGTATAGCATGAGAGGCAGCCTTATAGCACCAGACATTATTATTTCCTTTGTCGTACACAAATGTCTTTAAATAGGCACGGTATCAATCATAAAAGAGAAAAAACATCAAAGGTGTTGCTAAGATGAAAGGTATTATGTTTCCTATTTGACAGCATTTTTCAGAACAGGTCACGTTTACAAAAAAAAGTCTTCCACATATTTATGCTATTGCCTACGTGTTTATGCTTCACTGTGTGAATTAGATATAAAAAGAGCAACCTCATGCTTTGGTTTGCTGTTTTGTGGAAACATTTGGAATGCATCTCAGATCAGGGACACCCCCACAGCACGGGGCATCCCCTCCCACGCCAACGCTCATCATATTCACAACATAAGATTTATGTTCCCCAGCAGCAGCTGCACACCTCAAAGGAAAAACTTCAGAAAAGATTAAAACAGTACTGTAAGTTTTTTTTTCTTGTCAAAATGCAGTACTCCAGTCGTACAGCTTCACACTGTGACCTCTCTACTCTATAGAAACCAAGCTCACTGTAGCAGTTCACCACATGCTCCTTCATATGAGGAACTGAAACGTGTTCTACTACGCTGTCCTGAAAATGATTAAAAGAAGGAATAATTTCTTCACTGACATGAAGGCTTACCTTTAATGTTACCAAGGTACAGATTTGGTAGGATCTAAAAAGAGCAAGGAAACGGAGCTGAGCGGACAATGCAAAAAGAGATTTTGGAGAGTTAACCGATTCTTTGTGATACTTTACCTTACTTATTCCGTTACCCATCTTTGACAGAATGTCTTATGCAAGTAAGTTCAAATCTAAGACAACTATATGGTCCTTGTCTTCCAATTCAGGCTTCGGGGACGAAATCCTGATGCTCTAGAGCAGCATTGCTCTCAACTGACAGGCTCCGTCTCACCGTCCTCCAACCATCCTTGATAACTTCTTTGGGGTCAACCAAAATATCACAAAATCTTTGACACGTCCACAGCTCATGTCCCAAGAGATCTTTCACGAAGAGCATGTTGATTAGAATTACGTAATGTCACCTTAGTAGTGAAGCACACTGCTTAGGTGTTTATATTTAGACCGAGCTGGGTCACGGGATCGTGCATAGACACATACCAGCCAGACAAAGATGGGTCGAGTGCCAGGAGAAACAGGAGAACACATCTAGAGCGGGGTGACGTCTGGTTGTCACTATGTGTTGAGCTGTTCTGCCATACAAGGAGCACTTCTCAATCAGACTCAAAATACTTGCAGTAAATCACATTTTTAACTGGTTTTGCTTGACTAGGGAAACGTAAACCCCAATTTCCCAAGAACTGTGACAGTTTTTCATCTGGTTGTCTGTAAAAAATACTTTCAAATCAATTATGGGTCCATACAATCGGAGGTTGGACCAGTTCATCCAGTAGATATGATGAACTAAGAGCCCTAACACATTCAATTTATTACAGAAAATTAAGTAAAATCGTCAAATCACTTCACTGAGCCTGATCACGGGGCCTGGTTTTTTCTTGACATTAAGAATTACCCCGCTTAACTTTAATTTCTTGCTCTCTATTTCATTGAACACACTTCAAGTTTGCATTTCCAGTAAATCTGGCAACACCTTCAACTCATCGCTCAAAGCCAACCAGGGTATTTTTAGCCCGGTTTTTGTCTTGTGTTCCTGTATGCGGTTCAGTACATGGCACTGCTCACACTCATTAACAAGCACAGGAGTGTGGAGGCGTTTACAAAAACCGGGGAGGTCTCAAACACCTCATCAGGGCTGACGAGTCAGACATAAACAAACCGGCCTTTGTTGAGGTTTATATTAAAAAAGTCTTTCATAAGTTCATTACAGGAAATACTTTTTTTTTTTGCTTGATTATTTTTACTACCTACTTAAAAGTTCTTCTTTTATTAAGACTTTTCTCCATCTACGTAAAGGCCACTAACTCCTGAAGTTGAAGGAGAACATTTTTAAAGACATAACTATGTGTAATAATTAAATAAGAAAATTTGAAATGCAACCCTCTACATAGCTTATGCTAGGTCATTGTAAGCTTTGGCACAAACATATATTCTAAAAAATATGTAATTGATTTATTGTAGTCTTTAACATACATTTATATTTGCTTCTTATTTTTCATTTGTTTTCCAGATGAGATTTTCTTGAAATTATAGCGTTAAAGGTTAACATCAAATATTGCTGGAAAAACATATTTTCCAGCCAGGTCCTAAAGGAGAATTTTTATCTGCTACACATTGTTGGTATAGTCTGTCAAATATTGAATTAAATGTTCACATAATTAGAGTATTTAACTCACAATCGATACTTTAAAGCTACATAGGTCTTTAAAGGTGGCAGTGTGAGTTTAGGAAACCAAGGACACGATCTAGAAGATCAGTGTTACAAAAGATAAGAATGTCAGGTTTTCCATTTATGCTTTGGAGTTTTACCTCAAAACGTGAGTTGTGTTTTGCGAAACTGTTGCATAAAAAAGTATTGTTACTTTTCTTTTTCAAAGGGGTGAAATGGGAGAGTAATCTACAAATCAATGAAAAGAAATATTGCACTAAGTAAAGATGAACCTCAGGAGTTTCAAAGAAAACTTAAAAGGACTTAATAGGTCTGCTGCTGCAGAATAACAGCTAGTTGGACAGAAAAAGCCCTGCCTAATAGAGATGACTGGACATTTTAAGGAGCTAAGTTTAATTTTCTGCACATATTTCAAGTAGTGAGAAGAGGATGTGAAGGTAGCTTTGACAAATGCGTCACAAAGGCATATAAAAAACTACTTGTAGTGTTTCATATCTAAATAGAACAACATGTTGTGATTCATCCATCCATCCATCCATTTTCTTACACCCTTTTTCCCTTAATGGGGTCGGGAGTTGCTGGTGCCTATCTCCAGCTGGCGTTCCGGGCGAGAGGCAGGGTACGTCCTGGACAGGTCGCCAGTCTGTCGCAGGACA
>CAEGAF010023239.1:0-14863 GCA_903067075.1 Micropoecilia bifurca
TGTATGTATGTATGTATGTATGTATGTATGTATGTATGTATGTATGTATGTATGTATGTATGTATGTATGTATGTATGGATGTATGTATGTATGTATGTATGTATGTATGTATGTAGTGATTTATTAGGTTTTACACTGATGTCTTTTGAGTGAAGAACATGACTGTATGCCTTTGTATAAATTGAACATGATTCTCTGGAGGGGCCAGTTGAGTAGTTGGCATGTTTCCATTGACCCCCTCGCCCCTTGGGGGCGCCACTGTCTCCAATTAAAGATTCCCTTGGGGAAAAGGATAAATGAATAGATAATATGCCAAAGTGTGGATAGAAGACTGAAAAGGAAAATGATGCAGTAGATTGACTTCTTCAACTAAGTTGGGCTGTTTTAATTAATTTGATAGAGGTGGACATTGGACATACAGCGGTTAGCATTCGATATGTTTGGCATAGTGCTATGAGATTGCTTTGGTTGTAAACTGGTATTCTATTAATTTGTCGAAAGGGTTTCAACTAAGACTTGAGAACAGTTCATACTGAGGCATGAGAAAAATGAGTGAGATGAGAAGTTATCATAATGAGACATGACCAGAGGTGGGTAGCCAAAAATTGTACTCAAGTAAGAGTAACACTACTTCACTGTATTTTACATAGGTAAAAGTAGAACGTAATTGTCCAACAAATTACTCAAGCGAAAGTAAAAAAGAATTTGGTAGAAAGGGTACTCTAGCACTGAGCAACTGATCAAAACACTGTGTTTGAAATTTAAAATGTGCATCAGATCATAGAAAATATGGAGTTATGTGAAAGTTTGGTATTTTAAAGTCAAAATAATTCACATAAACAATTACAAAATACCAAGTCAGGCAATAGAAAGTTTTCCCAAATGATTTTTCTTTCAATATAAAATTTAAGAAACTAACAAAAACTACAGGTGTGCATTTGTGTCTGGTTCTAGTTAAAACAAGCTTCATACCGTAAAGTTACTCACATTTGGTAGAGTATCTTGAAATTTTACATAAGTAAGTGTTTTAACACTTAATAATAAAATTACTCAAATAAAAGTAAAAAGTACAGCATAGTAGAAATACTCATATAAGTGTTTTGTTCCCAAAAGTACTCAAGTAAAAACTGAGTAAATCTAATTAGTTACTTCCCAACTCTGGATGGGATGCAGAGAAGTGGGATGAGAGGGGGAAATAAGTGTTCATATTTAGATAAGAGGAGGATTACTGTGATGAAAACAGTTATAAAGAGGCATATGATAGTGTATGAGAGAAATGAGGGATAAGGTCAATAATGAAGCATGATGAGAATTAGTAGGTTGTAGAGCAGTTATAACACAGGAAGCAACCATGAGCATTATAATACAGGAAGCAGAAAGGATGAGTTGGGTATGAAAAATACATAAGCAAGGCATATTGAGTCATAAGGAGGGTGAGTGGGATAGATATGACAGAGAAAGTCAAAAAACATAAGAACATAAGAAGAGACTGACAAATGACAACAGGTCTGAGACAAAGAATAAGATAAGTTCGAAGTGAGGTCATATTGTGGACAAAAAAATCATAATGAGAAAAGGGAGGTTGGCTAAGAAAATAGTAAAAAGGATAAGAGGGGCGAGAAGGATGAAAGGGATGAACTGGGACTTGAATAAGAGAAAGAATTGTAGATGTTATGAAAAAGAGGAGTAAGAGGAATGAGGAGGATGAGTAGGATAAGGACAAGTAAAAAAGAGGGACAAGGAGGAAACAGTAAATTAGGCAGAAAAGTGAGCACGGAATAAAAATGAAAAGTGAGATGCAAATAAAGATTAGTGGGATGAGAAGGATACGTGGGAGAAAATCGAGTTGTAACAAGTGATTAGGAGGACAAGTGGAATATGGTATTCTACTTGGATAAACGGGCTTTATATTAAGGCTGAGGAAGAAGAGTGGAATGAGAAGAGTGAGTGAATTTGTTAGCATGAGGAAAACTGGTGAAAAGACCAGCCATCTTAAAATAAGGCTTGCCACAAAATTAAATGTGTTGCAGATGTGTGGTCCTGCTCCTGAATATAAGTTAATGCTTCATCTAGGAAGCTGACAAGTCCTTTTAAAACTGTAAGTATTTGCCTGCATATTTAATTTATCCCTGCCTCATTTAAACGTCAAAGATGTTCAAATTTTAAATCCTCACTGGGATTTGACACATGGATGTGTTAAGTTATTAAGACATGTTTGAACAACTCAGACCTTGGTGGCTCACTGATCTTCCTTGGCATGTCCTCTGACATACTACTAGTATGTAGTTAAGACTATAATGGATGTTGTGGTGCTTAGGCAGTGCAAAGCTGCATATATGCTATAGAAATGGCTTATTTGTTTATGTAGTATTTTTTTCTTCAATTAAGTGAATTAGCAAATTTACAAGTACTGTCCTCCAATGTCTTTTAGACATCTGTGGGTAGCTTTAGATGGCTTAACAGGATCCAAGACCTTTTGCTGTAGTAATGCACACAAACCATTTTTTTCCCTTAAAGTGTCAAGTAGGCTAGTAAGTTTTAGCACTTATAGAGTATTAAGATCGAGTATTTCTAATGTATTCTCTGACATGTATTATACTGAGAAATCTTCCAGCAGAGGCTTTTGGTTGAAGCCAGTCTTTTTTGATTCTTCATATTGTATCATTGTGAGCCTGATAAAAATATTGTCATTTATTATATAAATTCATTGTAAATTGTATGCCACTATGCGACCTGGAATGTTTTGCAGTAACATCTTTCTGGAGATCGTATAATCTGCCTTATCTGAGAAAAGTCTGTAATAATAAAACTTTATAAATAAATGCATAATACTTTACCCCTTTGTGTCAGTGTTCTGAAACAAAGAACAGCCAAGATACATCTGCTACTACCTTTTGATGTAAAAATAAAATTTAAAAATCCCAGACCAGATCTAAAGTAAATCTACATTTGATACGCTGCAAACTCGCTACTGTTGCAGACAGCCCGGCTAAACAGCTATTAAAAGTTTCTTATACTTCGGGTTTTACTCTATGGAGAGCAAGCCAACAAAAAGCCATGGTATCTTGCACAATGAACTCTTTCCAACTACTGCTATTAGTTATTGCAGGTGATTATTCAATATTTGTATGAATATTTATATTATGTTATAAATTTTAGTTCATTTTTTGGAGATTCTCAAGATAGTCGCATTCTTAGAATTTTACACGAGATCATGGGTGTCAAACAGATTTTTAGTTTAGGTCACATCAATATTATGAAGGTCCTCAATAGCTGGTTGTGGCACAAAAGCCACAACCAGCTATGAGGAGGCAATTTATGTCAGGGTCACATAAAGTTACAGCAGGCCAGATGACTAAAGTTAGATGACAATGAATAACAATGGAGTGCATATATTTCTAACCTTAACTCTGTTGTTTTTAGGCATTGAGTAATATTCTCAAACAAGAAGAACCTTTTGAGTCACATTTGGCAAGAACAAAATGGTACTTCCAAATTTGGATGATGATTTTTGCATCAAACTTCTTTTTAAAATATTTATTTATTGTCCTAATGTTTCTGCTATATTTCCTGTTTTTCCTTCCAGGCTGGAAGTCTGGAGAAAGGCGAAAACAAGAGCAGCACCAAAGACACTTCACCATCAGTGATCAGAAGACCATCCATGGCTGCTTCCCATGAACTTTCACAGCACACTTCACCTTCAGTGCAAAGTACCATGAATGTATGACCTTTGTTGTATATTGTTGTCAGTGCTGTTTGATGTTTTGAAATAAAAGTAGATACTGCAAATGGTGCTTGTGTTTTGAAGATTCAAGTGGCATCTAATGTCTTTTAAAATGAATTTGTGGATTATTGATAATGAATAGTTTCTGGGAAAAAAGTTTTTATTTGCTTCTCATGGCTTTAATTTGGTAGTAAATTGACAAAAAAGGGGGTAATAAGAAAAGGGGAAGACTGGGAAGTGAACTCACAACAGCCACATTGAAAACTAGAGCCGCCTATGTGGGTTGTGCTTTAACCCCTGCACCACCTCAGCACACCATGCCAGTAGTATTTTAAAACTCAGATTTCTATGCTTATATTTACTTTACACTGTTCTGTGTTAGATTAATATGTACATAGTGTTAACTTTTGACTAAATACATTAGTGTTGGGTAAGTCAACACTAATGTGTGTTTAATTTCAACTATTAGGAGTGTTGATTCAACTATATCACAAATAACACTTTTATAAGTGTAATTTCTACACCATCCAGAGTGGACTTTTGAAGTGTTGAATTCAACTCTGTAGGAGTTGACTGAACACTTCCAAATTTGCTGTCTACACTTGATGTAAGGCTAGGATTCAGCTGCCCAACCATGGAAACCCATTCCACGAAGCTCTCTGCGCACTG
Organism: Micropoecilia bifurca; assembly: GCA_903067075.1. NCBI lineage: Eukaryota > Metazoa > Chordata > Actinopteri > Cyprinodontiformes > Poeciliidae > Micropoecilia > Micropoecilia bifurca. The sequence goes on from CAEGAF010023239.1 coordinate 4,395, forward strand.
TTCTTGAGCTAATCTGAAGACCACATGAAACTTGTAGTGATTAACTGCAGAAAGTTGGCAACCTCTAAGCACTATGCAGTCCTTCAGCTGACCCTGCTCTGTCAGATTAAGTGGCCTACCACTTTGGGAATGACATCAACTCAGCCACAAACACTTCCATTTTCTTATAATACAGTTGATGGTTGACTGTGGAATATTTAGCTGCAAGGAAATTTAATGACTGTATTTGTTGCACAGGTGGCATTATATCACTGTTCCACGCTGAAATTCACTGAGCTGCTGAGAGCAAGCCATTCTTTCACAAATGTTTGTAAAAAAAACAGTCTGCATGACTAAGTGCATAATTGTATACACCTGTGGCCATGGAAATGATTGGAACACCTGCTTCCGATAATTTGGATGGGTGAGCAAATACTTTTGGCAATGTAATGTATGCCACTGAGGCACATGCGGTGACACATGCCATGTTTGCAAATGAGTGTGACTAGATCCTAATTACATTAAACTCTCCTGGTGCATAATATTGATCTCCTCAATGATACTTGCACTGCGATTCATGTGCAGGGATCGTTGAAGCACATTTGTATATGTAAACTATATGCACTAAAAGCTATGTGTACCGAATACAAAATCAGGGCTAACTGCATAAAACGAGCCAAGTGTCCTGAGCAGACTCCGTCAATTCTTCCATGTACTTTATTGGCACAAAGGTTGAACATCCTCTTCCTAAACTCAACGTCTCTGTACTGAAGCCACACCATGTCCTGGGGAGGGTCAAAGGAAGTGAGTCTGCAGCTGTCAGTATAGGTGGCCAAGATCCAGGACATCATGTTCCTAATTGTCCCCAACAAAAAAAGGACTTGAGAATATGAAACAAACTTTGGCAAGACACCAGCAAGCCCTGGAAGATGCTCTGAAAGCTTGCTCTTATCTCATTGGCATGAGTGCAACAAAATGAAACTGTTTTTCTCCCCCTTCAGGCAGACTGGAAGGATCTCAGTGAAAGATTACTAATGTATTTATGCCTATGACATTCTTCAGAGCAATTTGCACATTAAAGTTGTTTATCCAACAAAGAAAATCCTGATTAACACAGACATTAGCATTGTTAAATGTCTAGGCACAGTATGTGATATAGGGCTGAAACAATTAATCGGATTAATCATGACAAATCAATTATTAAAATAATCGTCAACTGAGTAATTGATTTAGTAGTTGATTAATTAACTGCTGCATAAAGACTCAAAAAGGCAACATGCTTACAAAACTACATACATTTTGCATTTCAAATAAAATCTTTGTAATTATATTCTAAGAATTTCTCATCCCTATTTACATCATTATCTAATTCAAATTTTGCAAAAAAGCAGAAATCTATTAGGCATCTTCTTCTATCCAATTATTAATCAGTTATTTCAAAAATGTTTTGATGTTAAGTCCAGCAGAATGAGCTAGAAGTATTTTCGGCTGCAGATTCATCCTTTGCTCATTCATCAATCATTCATGAAGAAGCATTTACTAAATGAATGCTATTACTGCCTTTTTAGGCAATAACATGTTATTTGTCTTATTTAAAAATGGAATTATTTATTTGCACGTTTCAATGCCTTTCTAATATTGTATAGATAAAAAAGTCTTAAGTGATGAACGCAAAACTCTTAAGTTTTACATTCCGACGCAATTAGCAAATACACCCTGGTCTATTTGGGATAAATTCACAAATGGCAATTTAAAATGTTTAATATATACACATTTAAAGAGCCTCATGGAAAACATGTTAAGGTGAAAAAAAACCTGATTGAAAATTAATTTATTCACTATGGAAGTGTATATGTTTCAAGAAAATCTAGAAAAATTAGAGCGCTGTCATGTTACAAAGTGATATTTATATTGTACAGACATGATAAAAATAATATTCATATTGAACAAGGATTCTGTGTTTTCTTCTATTTTATTTGCTTACAAGCACACGCTGCAGCTTACATAACCATGTTTATGTGCGACTGTCACCAGTGATACATAAACAGACTGAAACTGATTAGACTTTAGCGAGGGTACAGATTGCACAAAAGAATAAAAAGCTAAACTCGTGTTACAATCTTTGTCTCACTCGGTTTCATCCATAATGTGTCCCAAGTGTGGTCCAGCGCTGGACGGTGAATGTAACTCTGTATCTGTTCCATTTGTGTGACATGTATGGCTTGTAACATTTGATCATTTTCTGCATGAAAAGACTTTTCTTATATTTAACCAAATCTCATTATTTCTCAGAGTAATAACACTGAGGGGTTCTGGTTGGGTCCCAAAAACTGGTAAACAGACCTTGGTGTGCACAGAGACCAAAATAACTGAACTACAACTAAACGTATTAGTATGCGCATTCTGAGCATCCAGAATGGGTCTGCACAGAAGGAAACATCAGTTCGATCCTGTAGATGCGGCAGTGTTCCTAACTGACCCTATGGAACGAATCTGAAGTTGGCTTCTGATTGTAGCTTCCGATTTGGGAAATGGCCAAAGGGCGATTATTATGGAATGAAAGCTTCTTCAGTCATAACAGACTCAGATGCCTTTGCTTAACATTTTCTGTTCAGCTCAGCGTGTGTATACTGTTACTGATTTCAATCACTATATGAAGCAGCATCAGTATCTCTATATTTTAGACCATGTGTTTCCCAACCCTGGTCCTTGAGGCACACTGCCCTGCATGTTTAAGGCATTACCTTTCTTTAGCAACAGGTGATTTCAATTGACAAGTGTTTGCTAAACTGGAATCAGCCTAATCAGGTATATTAAAGCAGATAAATATCTAAAACATGCAGGGCAGTGTGCCTCAAGGACCGGGGTTGGGAAACACTGTTTTAGACCAAGTAGCATGAAGGCAAACTTGACCAAGTCCTGTTGCTACTGTACTAGCCTTCCTTATGCCTGCACGGAAAGCATACTACTGCCACCTCCTGGACATGAAATAATCACGTTTATACAAGATAACTGTCCCAGATAGCACACAATGTTAAATCAACATTGAATTGTAGTCAAAATGGTTGATTTTTGGTTGAAGTCGAAAGGTGATGGTTGATCAACCATTTAACAACCATCCAATTCTAACCATTGAAACTGTCAATGAATCAATGTTTTGTGGTTGAAATCTAATGAATGAAATGTCGATGTCTGATCAGATGTTGAATCATTGTATGCCGTTTTGCCACACACCATCTTTCCTCCTCAGAGCTCTGGGTGAGAGCATTTTATTAGTGAGTGGGAGTTATTTACAGGTATAACTACAGGTAAAATAAAGGTCAACAGGCCAGAATAAGCAATACATTTTTAAAACTATAATTTGGCTATTTCAATCAAGACATACGTTTTAAAACTAGTATATTCTAAGTGTATTTTCTTAACACCAAACAACCATTCAATTTTAGCCAATTAACTAACATTGAAAATGTGTCATTGAATCAGTGTTGCTTAACTATCAATATCCATTGATTGAAGTGCCAACATCAAATCCAGTACTTTTCAGCACAAGCCCTCCAGGCACACTGCCCTGTAAGTTTTCCCAATTCAGCACACATGATTTTAATAGTCATCTGATTAACAATTTAGCTGAACTGAAAACACGCAAGTCAGTTTGCCTTTAGGACAACGTTTGGGGAAGAACTAGTAATCTAAATGTTCAACGTAAGCCGTTTTTTGCACCCCTCTACCACTATTCAAACACCCAACCCTCTCCCTCCACCTGCCCAAGACACACCCAACCCTCAATCTTCCTCCCCCTTTCCACCTCCTTGGGCTCCAGGTGAAACAACTTTATTTTTAGGTGAGGGTTAATCACGTTTTAACTTAAGCATTATGTGTTAACATTGAGTTGTGATTCCATTCTGTACCTGTCATGTTGGAATACAATTTTCGACATGCAAGAACACAACCAGAGGAGTCAGAATAAATTAATAAGTTTATTGAAACCTAGGGGAAAAGGAAATGGGGTGAACGGCTGACCGGGTCGTCTTACCGTCAAGAGAAAAGGGATTAGAGGAGGAAGATGAATATTTACAGGAATAAATCGGGAACTTCTTAACTTGTTTTGAAGATGAGTGAAAACTTGAGCAGAGCGTTGGAGGATTAAGTTTCGTTGGAGGGCGAACAGGTTTGTTAGCGGCTGGAAGAGCGGCTTCTTTACAGTTTTCTTTCTCCGGTTGGGTTCGGATTTGGGTCTCCTGACCCGGAAAGTCCCGGAGGTGGACCAACGAGGGGGAAAAGGTGAACACACGAGGGACGGAGTCTGACCGGTAACACCAGCAGCGCGGAGGGAGAACAGGAGGTTGGTGATCCACAACAGCGGGAAGACGGACTCACTCAGAACTCGGGGAGGACAAATCACACAAGAACAACGAGGAGACAACCAGATGTTAGAACAGTGCAGATCACAGAGGGCCTTTCACTGGAACGATAACTGCCAAGGTGAGCAAACACTCAGGCGATGAGAAGTATAAGCAGCGGCTTATATTCACAGCCTACGCCCTCCAAATGAGCTACAGGTGTGTCAACGGGGTTGCCCTAGCAGCTTTCCAGGGGCTCTGCGTCTGGCGGCATCTAGTGGATGCTATGAAGGATAACGGTGCTCCAACAAAATAAAACTCAAACCCAGAAACAAAGGAAAAGACTAACAAAATAAAACAGGAAAAACACAGACCTTGACAGTACCCAGATTGCACACGATGACAATTCAACATTGAATTAACATCTTTTACAAACAAGCCAAGAGCAAAGTGGCTGTGTGATTGGAACATCCCACTCATGTAAATAGCAGGGGTGGACCACTCCACTCCTTGCAGTATGTTGCAGATGTTTTTGTGTCAATATATCACACACAAATGGTCAGTAAGAATTTTTATGAACAAGTAAGAAAATTTACAGAAATGAATCACCACCCACTATCCTCTACAGTGCTTAATTTAAAACGTGATAACCCCCACTCACTAATAAAAGGCTCTCACCCAGAGCTCTGATGAGGAGGAGAAGAGGGGAAGAGGTGTGGCAAAACAGATGACATTGATTCAACATTGATCAGATCTCGGCATTTATTCATTAGATTTAAATCATAAAACAACATTGATTCAATAACAGTTTCAACATTGGTTATGTGGCTAGAGCTGGATGGTTGTTTGATGGTTGATCCACTGCCAGTTGTCGACCTCAACCAAAAATCAACCATTCTGACTATAATTCAACATTGATTTACCATCATGTGCAATCTGGGCAGTTTGTTGCACCCCACCTCACCTACTCATCTCCCCCTAGTCACTCCCAAACCTTCCCCTACACACCCATTCCTCCCAATCTTCCCCTCTCTTCCTCATCTCATCCCTTCTTCCCTCCTTGCTTCTTGAGCTCTGGGTCAGAACATTTTATTACTAGGTGGGGGTTAATCATGTTTCAAATTAAGCACTATATGTTGAGAACAGTGGGTTGTGATTCCTTTCTGAACATTTTCTTACTTGTCTGTAAATATTATTACTGACTGCATAATGTGTTTACACAAAAACATCTACAAGTCTCTACTAGGAGTTGTACAGTCCGACTCTCTGTTTTTACATTAGTGGTTTGTACCAAGCAAACAGCCACTTTGCTGCTGGCTTGTTAGCAAATGGCTTCTGAATTGATTCTCCTCTGAGCAATTTTATGGTAGGGTTTTCAATATTACTTTGATCTTACATGTGTTTATTGAAAAATAAGGGCATTGTTTTGTTTTGTGCCCATAGTAAACAGCAGTGGTGGGAAGTAACGAAGAACAAATACTTTGTTACTGTACTTAAGTACAATTTTTGTGTACTTTACTTAAGTAGATTTAATAATGGTTACTTTCTACTTTTACTCCACTGCATTTTACAGTAAGTATCTGTACTTTCTATTTCACTACATTTCTACAAAACTGTGGCGTTACTCATTATATCCAAGTCACATTGAGCTTTTTGTCCGTTAAAATGTGAAGTTCAGGGATTTAAGGTGGCGCCGTAAAATCCAAGCAATAACGTGACTTACGGTTGTCACCCATCGCCTCCACCTTTACTCACGCGGATCTCCAGACATGCGCAGTGGTTTCCTCTGAGTGGGAGAAGATGTCTATCTAATCAATAATAGCTGTATAAATCATAAGATATGGCGACATGTAAAATCAGCAGCGCTACGCTTTCACAGACCTTGGGCACTTCATCCAACTTTTAGCGTAGCGGTTCTCAACATGGGCGGTACCGCCCCTCAGGGGGCGTTCAGAGGACGGCAGGGGGCGCTGGCGGACATTTTTACAAAAGGGCGGGGCTGGGATGTCTTAGGGGGGCGTTTGGTAGAAGGTAAACTTTACACCTTAAATGCACAACGATGCCAGTTTAGACTTTGAGCAACTTGGTAAAACTGTATTGTGTAACATTAAATCATGCTTGGCTGCAACTGTATCGATGGCAGCTCTTCTTCTATTCAGTGTTTATAGCTTCTTGGCGCAGCTCCTCTCCTGCTACTGGTAGCTAAAATCACGATACCTTCACTTTATATCCCTCTGAAAAATGAACCCATTTAAATAAAGAAATCTCTCCATGGGTGAGACCATGATAGATATCGTTCATTTTATAGCGTTAACACCGGAGCTGTAAGTGGTCCTGTATGAAACGGGGGTGATAGAACAACACAGCAATTTTAAAATTTAATAATCAGAATGCGGAAATTGTTTCCGTTGTTTTAAAAGGTTTACGTCAGATTGTCTTTTCCCCATCGATACGCTTCACGACCGTTGCGCACAAGGGGTAAAAAAAAACCGAGGTGCACATTGTGCAAAACTCTGAAACAAGAGAAACGGAGCATAAAACGGACTAGATGTGAATTATGGCATAAAAACAGAGAATCTGACGCTGAACAGTGGAAAAAGTCAACACACGATGTGAAACATGATGATTAGGCGGTGCAGCAGGTGATAAGTTCAGCGTCAATAAATGTAACAACAGGAAAGAAACTAAAGTGGACATAACAATAAACCAGGAGAGAATAATACTAATCAAATGAAACTAAATGGAAATTAATGAAGAACAAAATGCAAGAATAAACTAGTAATAAACTGGTATGGCAAAACCTTTTGATCAATAATTAATACAGTGGCTGTATGGCAAGAATAAACAGACACTATTTCCAGATAAAAGGTCAAATAATATTGTTGAAATGTCATGGGTTTGTTAAGACCACATCTAGTACTGAGAATAAATATATCTTACAGACCATAACAGTAAAGAACTGATCACTTATTTATGTTTTTAATTTAGATTTGATATATTTATTTCTTCAATATTATTTCTCATGCATGTATTAAAATGAACATCTTGCCAAGATTTATGTATATTTTTCAGAGTATTCCGATGTTTCTCCCAAAATCATTCTTCAGACTTATTGATAAACAGCTGTCTTCGTTCTTGTGGAGTAATAAGCACCCCAGAATCAGTAGGCGTTTCCTTCAGAGACAAAGGGAAGCGGGGGGTTTGGCTCTGCGTAACTTGTTGTATTACTATTGGGCAGCAAACCTACAAAAAGTAGTCTGTTTGCTCCAACAACCGGATGTTGACTGGTGCCAATTAGAACTGAATGCATGCAGGCCATCATCATTCCCTGCATTAGTTACCTCAAAGCTCCCTTTCTCTCCTAAGCAACATTATTCTTGTCCAGTTGTAGTCTCCACCCTAAAAATATGGTCACAATTCAGACAACACTTTAATATGACAAACTTCTCTATGTGATAACAGCACATAGATACATCACATATTGGTTACCACAAACCAATATGTGATAACCATGTCTTCCTGCCATCCAGGTTAGATCCTGTCTTTTCCCAATGGGAGAGAGCAGGCTTGCGTAAATTTAGTGACCTTTATATAAATGGTATTTTTGCTACCTTTGATGCCATTTCCTCTAAATTTAGTTTACAGCATTCCTCCCTATTCCGATATCTCCAGATTCGAGACTTTGTTCGTAACATCAGTCCTTGCTTTCCCAACTTACCTCCAAGGGGAGGAATGGACATCCTCTTGCAAACTCCTACATAATGTAGAGGTCTCATCTCCAAAATTTATAATAGCATCTCATCACTCAACGCAGTAAAGCTCGATGAGATCAGAGCAGAATGGTCAGACGAACTTGGAATACACATCTCTGATGAGACTTGGAATCACGCATTACATAGAGTTAATGGGTCAACATCATGCGCTCGACTTGGACTAATTCAGTTCAAGGTTCTTCATAGGATTCATTACAGTAGAGCCAGACTCTCTAGGATTTATTCTACAGTCAGTGAAACCTTTTGCTCGTTGCCATGTAGCTAAGGCGAATTTAACGCATATGTTCTGGTCCTGTAACAAACTGTGTAATTTCTGGTCCACAACTTTTCAGATCCTGTCTGAAGCTTTTGAAATAGGCATCCAACCCAGTGCCGAATTGGCAATATTTGGAGTTCCAGGGGAGGGTATATCATTAACACATGATTTTACTGGCTTTTTCAACTCTCCTCGCCCGAAGAAGAAGACTTTTAGCGTGGAAATCAGAACCCCCCCCCAAGGCTTCTCTCTGGTTGAAAGATCTGACCATGTTCCTTAAGTTAGAGAAAATTAAATTTTGTGTTAGAGGTTCGATCCAAAAATTTTATAAACCTTGGGCCCCTGTATTATTTTACTTTGAGAGACTGGATGCTGTGCCTGGAGCCTGATGGCCGTGCAGATGTTGGCTCTGCTTTGTGAGCCTGAGCTTCGGCCCGACGGCCTCAATGGTTCCAGCTACTGACAGCGATTGTCCACCTGTGCAGTTTTGTTTATCCATATCCTGACTCGGTTTGTGTCCATGGTTGTATGGACACCTGTTTGCATGTTGTCCACGTCTTTGAGTTTTATCCCGGGTTCTTTGCTTGTGTTTTTTTTTTTTTTTTTCCAGCTGTATAATTTATTTATTTTTTCTCTCTTGTATTTTTCATATTTTATTTATTATTATTGTTTCGTTTATTTATTTTACTATTATTTTTTTCTATTTGTTGCAGCATGATGGGGACAGTTAGGGAAGGGGAGAGGATACTAGGGAAAAACAAAACATGCCATGTTTGCTTTGTCCCTGTTGTCAATGCCTTCTTGTTGTTGGATGTTTAAATAAAATAAAAAAAGAAAGGCTTGGATCTGAGGACTTGAGGATAGAGGTAAAGCGTCGCCTGAGGTGAAGCGATGCCCGACTTCGGGTGACGGAAGAATAAGGGAGGTCAAGTTAACATTGACCCCTTGGAGGATTTTAGAACGAAGTCTGGGTGAGATATTGGCATGAATGGGAACATAGGACTGCCTGAATTGGGAAGGGGGAGAGAGAGAGAGACGCTATATTTATGTGGAAATATAGCGTCTTTACCTGAGAGGTGAATTGGACGAGCGTTGGCCAATGAGAAGGTAGGAGGGAGTGGCTGCTGAACCGCGCCAGGGCAGAGGTCAGAGGTCAGACCAGGGCAAGAGGAAGACGGCGGAAACACGGCCATGGCAGGTCCGGCGGGAACGAGGTCATGGAGATGCGATGAGAGCGGAGATGGTGGAGCGTCACGGTGGAGATGAGGCAGATGAGTCGAGTGCAGGAACCGCGGCAGGAGGCAGAAGCGGCTGGAGGAGCTGCGACCGGAGGGCCAGGATTCAAAGAGGAACCGGGAGGAGCGGCGGCAGCAGCTTCAGTTGGAATCGGGAGACAACGGGACCAACTCGGCATCGTTTGGTCGGAGGACCGGATGATTTTCTAGGACGTTTACCAGGCACGGACTGTGTGGAAGGAGACGAATCCTGGAGAGGGAGAAGAGCTGCTGCTACTTGGAGCAACTGAGGAGAATCCAAGCTGGATCCTGGAGAAATCCCCGCTGATCTTAGGACTGACGAGGTAGAAGGCTGATCAGGATGGCGAGCCAAGCGAAGTGGAGGACAGGAAGGAGGACGGAGATCGGAATCAAAGGGGGACATGATACCGAAAGCAATTGGGCGAAGTTCAGGCTAGAGACGAAGCTCGGCCAGAAACGGGAGCGGGCAGGACTTTATGAAGGGAGCGGCGGATGATGATTGGAGGACATCGGCGTAGGAACGCTGCCATCTGGATGGACCAAGCCTTGATTGGATCCTCAGGTGAGATGAATTGAGTCTCCCAGTCTGAACTTCCGCGAGGCTTTATAACTCACTGTGACCCCTAGAGGTCAGACCAGAGACCCACAGGACTCCATACCAAGTCACAGAAGCAGAAGAAAGCAGGCCGGGAGACCAAAAAACTCCATTAGACGCCCTGGAGTTTCACTTCTTTGTTCTTTAGTTAAAAGTACCATCCTTCAATCCAATATCGTAGGGTTCCTGTATGATACATATCCTGAAGTGTGTTGCACACGCCTGCAATCACACGTCTCAATGGATTTGGCTCCTTCTGTGGCTGGTCTG
>CAEGAF010023250.1:0-17065 GCA_903067075.1 Micropoecilia bifurca
GCGCTGCTGTTACTGTCTGAAGAAATGCAAAAACAACCAACCAACCAAGGAGGCCAATTTTGGCACTGTGAACCAATCTTATGAATCCACTGCTAAATATTCTAAGGGCAGTGATACAATTCACTCTTACAGGAAAACCCTTTATCCACAGTTATTGGTGACTGTGCTAACCAGCTTTAGCATTCACAATAAGCTCTGCCATCGGCAAGAAGCTGCAGCACAGCAGGTATCAAAGGAGGAAGAACTAGAACGTTGGGTAAGCAGCGCACACATAGGCATGATTGATAGACCTATGACTCTCCTCCTGGCTCTCATTGGTTGCTTCTAGTTAGCATTGGGAGAAGGAAGAGTCCTTTTTTTATAGCTTACCCATCTCATATTATACTGTCAAGACAAACAGCAGTTTCAACAAATATGTAAAAAAAAAGAAATCATATAAGTTGCATACTGCAGCTTTAACGTGTCGCCTGAAAATAATTTAGCTCCATGTGCATAATTTTTACGAGGCCATTTTAAAGTAGTGAAATCTGCAGCACTTGGCTAAGTAGCTTATGTGAATTTAATTTTATCGTGTCGAGAAATAGCTAAAATCTAAATGAAACAATATGGCTGAATCAATAACAGCTGGAGTATTTTTATCCCAGTAGTCCCCTTAACATCCAGGAATTAAGATGAAAAATGTACAAAATAGAATACAAAAAGTAAAACAAAGTTTATGCATCTTTAACTACAGTTTGAAGTGTCTTTAAGCAGAACTCTTTTTCTCTTGTTCAACATCAACAGCCTGCAGCTCAGTCTGAGGAATGGACAGCTCTCACCTCTTATGACAATTTCAGTTAGATTTATGTGGTCGTGTGAGAGAAGGTGTCAAGATCTCTGTAATTGTGCATTCAGCTCTGGCAGCTTGGCACTCACCAGCAACTTAGCAGTAATTTAACATTCCAGCAAGAAGGATGAACTTCCTATCCCACCTGTCTTAAATATCTACACCTCCACTTCCCAAACTGACTGTTCTCTTTCCACCAACTTAAAACTGTTCACTATTAAAAAAGGTGCTGATACAAGATGAAATGTTGGACAGTTAAAAGGCAGAATGAGTAATACTGTCATCATTGATCAGAAACAGTCTCTTAGCAAACCGACATCTCTTTAGACCCCACAAAAAATATCTGTTGAAGGAATGTATTGTGGAGTCTTGTCACATGTCATTTGTCACAAGCAGCGACTTTAGAGATGTGATATTCTATCAGTACATTAGGCTTTATCTGAGCCAAGCTCTGAACTTTTTCTTGACAAACTGCAGCCAGACAGCAAAGAAGAGCAATAGATGAACAATGACACCTACTGGCCAAATTAGTGGACCCAAACTTTCAACATAATCCTTGAGAAAAACTTCTGTATATTCATTTCCCTGATCAAGAATGTCACATCTTTGCTGAAAACGATTTTGGAAGTATGTCGCTCCCCAAAATTGTGAGGCTTTGTTGATTCATATTTTCCTGTGGAGCAAGATTAAACTGATGCACCAGCCCCCCTCACAACTCAGAAGAATAAACGTGTTGGATGATGGATGGATTTTATAGAACCTCATACATAAGATTGCAGTAAAGTAAAGTTTCTCTTAGTTTAAGAAAACTAGACTTTTCAGTCCTCTGAAAGTCTAAAAAAGACAACCAAAACCCCAACATGCAGTTAAACCTATTCATTTAGTTTTTCAGGGGAGGATTTATTTAAAAAATGTAGCACTGAAGCCCAGTGAAGGGAAGATTGGTAAGCCAACTCTGAACTTCTACTTGCAATCCTTGCACCTAGACAGGATTTGCTCAGAAATTGATCTCATTCAGCATCTTTGTTCAAAAGACATTTACCAGCCCTAAAACCATTTGACTCCTGCCACACTTCATCATTTACCACGATCTATCCTCAGTTTTATTGTTCCATCTATCCATCGACGCACTGACTAGCCTGGCTGCCTGCCGGTCTTTTCTCATGACATCATCCCTCACCACTCTGGCTCCCTTTACTACCTTCTGCTCTTCTCTTCTTCCCACAAGGAGTCTGTGATGTCTCTTCTTCTCCCTCGGTATAATCAGGAGCCTACATCTCTCACCCCAGGCAGTCCCTTTGACCCTTGATCCCTTTAAAGGCCCAAGAAGCCAAAAAAATAACAAACAAAAGTCTTACAAGGACTGCTTTACTCTACATGGGGCGTGAGTACCACCACATGGTGATCACAGTTGTGATTTTTTTCATATTTTGTCCGACTTTAACATTTACACTTTTAAAACATGTCAGAGCATATGAAATAATAAGAGAGTGAAAATTTGCTGCTGATTCCATCACCATGGAAGATGTTGGGGAACATCACACATTATACAGCTTTGAACATTTGTGATTTATTTGATGTTTTTACTCACATTCATTTCTCAGTGAATTCTACTGTGCAGCTGTAAAATTGCCAGGCTGTATGTGAAAAAAAGGTTTAAAGTAAAATTTAGCCCAAAATTCCTGATTGTATATTTAGCACAGGTAGCTAAATCAGCTGAAGTTTCCATAAGCATGTGGGTATTTTTGTCTGGAAAATCTATGTATATAAAAAAAATCTCTCTAAAATGGCTTATAATGTTCTAAAGATGTAGCATGCAAACCCAGAACAATAAGGACCCTAATACAGAGCCTTGAGGCTCACAACAGGTGAGCCAAAATTGGGCCGCCGAACATGCTTTCAAATCAACAGAAACCTCCAGTTTGGAATATAATACCAGTTTTTTCTGAAGGTGATCTTCTTTTTATGTTTGCTTCAGCCTATAAAACCCCCATCAGAATCCATCGTTGCTGGAACTGGTTCCTCAATTGTATCTTCATCATCTTCTTCTGCCCAAGTCAGATTCCAATGCCTCATTTCAAATGAGTGGTACGGCACAGGTTGGGGTTCGGTATGCTATTTCATTGTTCAACATATTCTGGAGAACGTTTCAACCATAAGTTGGACTCTCACTGGGCAGTTGTGGTCAGACCTAAATGCCTAACGTGGAGTTATACAAGTTCAACGGCAAACATGACAGACTAGTTTGTCTCGTGCTTGTTGGAAGTTGTGACGTTTTTCTGTTCCCCACACAATGGATTGACTCTGTTATGTGATGTCAGTAGCTTGACCCTACCTGTACCGGTGGGATGTATTGGCCGTTTTAACTATGGAGACAGAAAAAGTAGTGAACCAAACCACACAAACCAGTACTAATCACTGGAAATATGGCATGAAATGCTTTCTGAATCTGACAATTTGCTTGTTCAGCAGAACAAAACATTTGTATAACTGTTTTTGTAATACTTGTTGCTTGACTGACAGGCAGTGCTGTAAAGTTACTGCATGTGTATTTGCATGTACTATAAGACAGATGCTTGTAGTCAGATCACTCAGGACAGATTTTAATGCCACGTGTAGATGGATCATGGTTCTTGTGAAGCCCATCTACTTACCTCCCGATCAACCAGGATACAATACCAGGTTTTAAGAGAGGTTTTATGTCAGTCCCTGTTGATTACGTCCATTCCTGACATCTTATGCTGAGTCTTATGAGCTATCACGTCTAGATGTTTGCAAAGCTGATTTTTTTTATTTTTAACTGTGTTTTTTCTAAATCCCCCATCGGAAAGATATTAACATATTTATCATAGCCTAATTTACTCAAGTTACCTCACTAAAGAGTCTTCAGTAAAGACTAACTTAAGTGTCAACAGATGATTAAATGGAAAGAAAAAATTTAGCAGATAAAGTCTCTCCAAGTAGGCAGACTGTGGCTCTGGTTGCAGCTTGCAGTAATCTTCCACAGCTAAAATTATGGTTAGCACGCTTTTTGATTCAAAAGTGGTGATTGCCTTCTTTTTTTTTTTTTTTTTCATTTACAAGAGCTGTGGTGAAGGAACTGTGTACCAACAAGGACTTACCACGAGGTTAAGCCGTCCATTCTCACATTTCGCTCTTTAAAAAAGAGCTGAACAAATACTTGAGAATACTCTGACACAATAAAATGTGCAGACCTCTTTAGCATTGAGAGAGGGTGCGGGGCGCAGAGGGAGGTACATTTGGAAGTTTGAGGAGATCCTGCGAGACTGAAACCAGTGCTTAATGTCTAGAAAATCTAAATTTGCCCCATTTCCAGACCATGACTGTGTAGTTTTATGACCTCACGATCCGTCTCTGGCATGTCTGAGACCTACCGTTGAGATTGCATGCTGTGAGGCTTGGAATAAAGTAGTAGACCATTAATGGGACAGTAGCAGTAACTATTTAAAAACCATGTTCTAGCAACTTCTGCTGGCCAGATGCTTTTTGTCTACAATTAATCCTGAGAAACCATTTTATGACCTACTAATAATGGCTTGAACTTCATTCCAGTGATGCAGTTCTACTATTGCTGCCTCAAGGAAATAATGATGTCATGGCTTTAAGAAATGATCTGTCCTTTTGCTTACCCTTCTTTACTTCATATAAAAATATTAAGAAAGATTGCAGGCAATAAAGGGCAAATTATGGTAAATGCATAATAACACTAAATGCAATAAAAAAAAGTGAAGGAATGCAATTATGACCTACGTTATGTTGTTAACGATCTGCAGAGCAGGCATGCTTGATCAACCTTGGAAGGTTGTTGTCAACTTTGAGTGTCCAGCTATTAAGGCTTGTCCTGCCCAACACTGTAAACTAGAACCAGGAACAACCTAAGTCAAAAGAGCAGAGGAGTGCTAAAACTCTGAATACAAAGGAATTTTAAAAGCAATACAGGCTTCAACTGGAAGCTACGGGACTGATGATATCTCTACTTTTCTGCTTCCAGTTAGGATTCTGGCTGCAGAACCCTGAGCCAGCTGCAGACAGGGACAACAGACACTGGCGTGCCAAAATAAAGAGAGTTACGATAATCCAATCTTGAGAAGATTAATAGTGTGGTGACTGTATCTCTGTCATTAAGTTTATGCTGTTTGAATTGTATTTTGTCTGTATTTTATTTTGATCTTTCTACTTTCTTTCTTGACTCGGGCCTGCTTTACATCAGCTGATTACCCCACTGTTTCTGGCCAATCAGCACACCAATCAGCACACCTGCTTGCAATCAGCATTGATTTCCTTGTTTATGCATTAACAGGCACACACACATATATATATGAGTCAGAGAGAGCGAGATCATTCGAATTTAGCTTGTCTCAGTAGGACTGTCTTGCTCCAGTAGTGTCCCAGAAAATGTTTATTTTATTAGCATATGATATCTATTGGATGTAAAATGTATATGAATACATTTTACTAAAATGTATTCACATACTGTTTTTTTGTCTTTTTGAAGATGAATGAGGATTCTATTTATTTATCTGATTAGGATTTATTTACAAGCTGTCTTTAATCACATAAATTACAGTCATCCAAGGTTTGTGCTTATTATGAATCTCACTTAGATCTATATCCAAATGATAAAAAAAAATTCCACAAAAACCAGATAAAAGAAAGATGCAAGCACTAATTCTTTATTAAAACTAAATAAATTTGGACCACCCAGATAAGATTTTGACGGTTTGATGTTTGGAATTTGCCTGGCTTTGATCTTGGTTTGTGAAACTTTATAATGCATGAGACACCGTCATCCATCACAGTTATGCTGTGACTGTTTTGTCACCAAATTTATAATTAAAATGATCATTTTAAGAATATTCATTGATTCATCCATCCATTTTCTTTACACCCTTCTCCCTCAGTGGGCTCGGGAGGGTTGCTGGTGCCTCTCCAGCTAACGTTCTGGGCGAGAGGCGGGGTCACCCTGGACAGGTCGCCAGTCTGTTGCAGGGCAACACAGAGACACACAGGACAAACTACCATGCACACACACACTCACACATAGGGACAATTTGGAGAGGGCAATTAACCTGACAGTCATAGTTTTGGACTGTGAGAGGAAACCGGAGTACCCAGAAAAAACCCACCATGCACAGGGAGAACATGCAAACTCCATGCAGAAAGACCGGGGCCAGGAATCAAACCCAGAACCTTCTTGCTGCAAAGGCAACAGCTCTACCAACTGTGCCACTGTGCAGCCTAAGAATATTCAAATTTACTGATGTGTCTGTATTAACAGCAGGAACACTAATTTTTTAGCTCAAGAAGAAGAGACTTCCTTTTGTCTTCCTCTTTAAAGTTTTGCTTCCTTCTGACTTGTTGTATTATTCATTAAGATTATCTGCTTTTAACTTTTTTTTGCCCTTTGCTTTATTATATGAACACCTATATTCCTTTAAATTAATGCTTTACTCCACCATGACAATCACAATAAAGATGAAAACACCAAACATAATGGCTTGTTAGAGCAAAGTAGACCAACATTGGTGTAATTTATTCCCATTGGTGAAGAGCAAATTTCCTAACACTACTATGACAGAAGGGAGAGTTCAAACATGGTTGTATTGTTTTAGGTAAGTAACATGATGACCACAGGGATTTGTTTTAAACAGAAATGTGAAATCTCCTTTTTAATGGAGTAGAAAATTCAGTCTAACTAGCTAAAATAAAATAAAAAAATAACTTTCAAAATTACATTTTGGACATACACAAAAACAAAAATGGCCAGATGACCTTATTTGAAAAGACTAATTGATCACATTAGAAAATGTTATTCAGTCATTTAAACTGTCTATGGCATTGCTATCATCACCTTCTTATACTTGTTCAACATGTGTTAAATAAGGAATGAACTCACTCTTTAGACAGAGGGATTGTGTTAGAAGCAAATACTGTTGATGGCTTCTACTCTGTGGGGCTATACTGAAGTCATGACTTCATGGCATTTTTCTCCCCACACATTTTCCAGTGAGAGGAAAATACTGTAGCCTGTTAAAGTCATTGTCACATCAGAGTCATCAAGACACATTCAGTTATATGAAGCTGGGATTATTCATAGCAGATTTAGCCCATTAACAACTTGTCCTTTATATTATTTCTAGCAGATTAACAACATCCTAGAGTGGCAGGAAGTAAACAAATACAATTTTCTGAAATACATTAAGACCAAGCAATGCTGCACACAGATCATTTGTGTTAACTAACAAAACATCTGTTTCTATTGAGACTCACACCTGATTTCTGCTTTTTTCGAGCTCAATTTCCTAGCCTAATTTCACAAGTAAATGTCTGCCTCCACAATATTTTCCCAATCATTCTGTGCCCAGATGACCGATGTTTACTTGCCTAAGTTAGGCAGAAGTCCCCGTCCAGTTTATTTGTAATTTCGGCTTGATGTACCAAACATTCAGGCCACACAGCATAGAAACTGCTGAGAGAAGAGTGTAAGCTCCTGCCGGTGGTGTGAGTCTTTATTTTGTTGTCATGGAGCTTTTTAAACATGCATTAATTTACAATATTTATTAACTGTGATTCCTGTGTGTTCACTAAGTGTTGCTGTCCACCTGGGAATCTCCAAACAGATATAAATTGTTGTAGCTGATACAAATACAAACATTATGATTCAAACATCCTGTTGCAGTCTGTTTAGTCTGGCCTCTTTAATTCGCTCTGTTATGCATGACAGCATGCAACTGTGGACTCAAAGTAAAACAAAAAATAAAAATAAAAATGGCATGTGTATTTGAAAATTAGTGTTGAACTTTATTTATTTTATATAATAATAATAACATCATTCCATGTGAAGTTAAAAGCTTCACATGAAATAAAAACAGCACCATCCTAACTTCAACCACAAATGCAACCTTTAGTGTCCCCGTTTAGCAGCAAAAGAATAATGGGCACTCTAATGTAATTCCCAGAGATATTACAGTGCATGAAATGTTGCAGTGCAACATATTTTAAGATAAAATAAAGCCATACATGGTCAGGAAAAGAACTGCTCTCCATCTTCTCTAGGGATTTCCATCCGATGCTGAAATCCTTACACAATTATGAGATCAGCGCTGATGTGTGAAATGACTCTGCTGACAGGGATGGATAGAAATTTGGACAAGTGGAAATCCTCCCACTTTGGTGCATCTGTCCAATAGCTCAAAACTGGAAGTTGGTGAGCGAATGTGGTTGTTGATCTGTTAAGAATGCAAGGGCTTTCATAGGTTTAGTGCAACAAACAGATCATATACTGCAGGGTGTGTTTTCTATGTACAGAAAGAAAACAGTACTAGTGCAGAAAAACTTACTATATAAGTACTAAAAGTTCAACTCTTGGGAGGCCGTGAGGATTTAAGAGAAGTCCGTTTGTAAAACCACCTCCCTAGTTGAGCACTGTTCCGCAAGAACATTAATTCTTATTTATCTTATATCAGTTTTCATGGGGTAATAACTTTTAAATACTTTCCCCTTTCCATTCAACATTATCAGAAAAACGTGCACTTCAGCCTCATGGGATCTCTGTGTGTGTTGATGATCACACCATTTAGCACTGAAATGGCTTAATGGGTTGGCCAGGAACAATGCTCACTTAGGTGTTCCAACAGAAAGGTAAGTGCTGATGTTGGAATTAGATTGAAGGTAGTAAAACGGTTCCCTCTGACAGCCATTTAAAAAAACAAAAAAACAACAAAGTTGAAAGCTTGTCAACACAGGCTATCGAAGTTGAGTGAAGTACATCCAGAGAGTCTCCTGGACGATGTGAATGAAAACCCAAGTAGAAACCCTTCTGAGGCCATCACAGAAACCGTGATGATTGAGAACAAAGCAAGGTGGATGGGATAATAAATTATAAATATATATGAATGAATTAATTAATTAATGAACATATGTGGTCAACATCATGTTGCATTATTTTAAATTATTATTATTTCACTTTCTACTAGTTTTTAGCCCATCTAGGGAGAAGTGATGGATGATGCAAACATGGAACTGCTGTTCTGTTTGGTTTCTCTACGTCGATGTGCGTCTGTCAATATCAAATAATTGAGGAAGCTTGTTTATTTGCCACAAAACTGTGACTTATTAAGTAACCTTTAAACATTGAATGTCAGTGTTTCAAACCACAGGAAAAAATTTACATTTTTAAGAATAAGAGAAATTCCACAATAAATTTGAACTTTAGTATTCAATGTATATCTTTAACTTTAATTCAAGATGTTTGTCTAATTCCACCACTATAAACAATTATTTTAACGCATCATTAAAAGCACGAGAAACTAACATGATTTTCCTGTTCATGATGAGAATATGTGAAATTCTATTAACTTTGTGTGAATGGCCAAACACTAAAACAAGTCCAAATCACTAACGGCCACGAAGAGATGGAGAAACATTCATAAGACGTAACACAATCTCTCCCACTACAACGCATCAACACACGTCTGCCCCCACCGCCCTGTTCCAGCTGCAAAACCAACATACCATGTGAGCCCAACATGGTATGTGAGCCCTGTGGTCTGAAGGGGAAAAATGGAAAAATGGCACAAGCAGGAAAACGTATGCACACGTACCTCTTCGCGTTTTCTGGTTTATGTTCCCATCAGTGCTTGTCATCAGAGAAGGAAAATACGGTTGGAGGCAAAAAAAAAAAAAAAAACTGCGGGAATGAGGCTATCAAATGAAGCAATTACAAGCTTTGGGGCCTGAATTTTCCATGAGTTCATCTCAGCAGCTTCTGGTCTTCAACATGAAGGCTCTGCAGGATCTCCTGGAGAGAGAGAAATTGTGTCAGATGGATAGATGTGTTCATTTGCTTTCCTAGGGGTGTGCAGCAGGGGAAGAATCCTTAAAGCTTCCTGCTACCCTGAAATCTTGCAGTAGTTATCGGTTTTCAGTAGCAACCTTCTAAATCTGGCTTCTGCCTCTTTTGTTCTTTCATCTGTGTTTTGTTTCCCCTTCCTTTAAATGCCATTATTTTTTCATCATTGCTGTAGTCATTTGTTTGTCTTACAGTTAACCCCCAGTGAAACCAGTCTTCACCTGAAAAATGGGGACAACTCCAACTGTACAGGCTGTCTGGGAACGGTTATGTAACACGTTTACAGCTCCCACCTGCTTTCCACAGGCTACAGCTTGCATGGCACTGAGTGTAAAACAACTGTATCTCATACCAGACTATGTAAAGGAAGGAGAAAGATAATGCCGGGTGCTGATCATATCTTCTTGATGGTTTCTGCATATGTCTGGTCCCTGGGCTCAGACGGAGTGACTGTTAAATCTATTTAGGTCAAAGTGATTAAGTTTCGCCCCTTGTTTCTTTACGGCAGTAATTTAGTGTGGTTGTTGGTGCCACAACTTCATCCTCTAGATGTTTCTACCTCATGTACGGAGCATAGTAAAGCAATACTTTACAAAATATTGCTTTGTAAAGTAATACTTCATGTAGTATTACTTACACAGTGGAAACTGTGCCTTGAGGTCAGCTTAGCATTTATGTATATTTTATTTCACACCTCTCTCGACCCCATTAGCGACAAGGGTTAACAGAAAATGGACGGATGGATGGACGAATTTCACACCTTCTTGACATTCATTAAGTTTCTCGCATCTTGTGGTTGCTTGTCATCATCACCAAGCAAATGGATTTAGCATGATGCACTTTTATAAAGTATTGTTTTAGAAATGAAGGTTCAGGTCTGAATGCTACCATAAAGAACATGTCAATGGATACAGTGGTGTCAAATCTGAGTTTACAGCAAAGGAGCTATTATTTTCTCTTTTATCTGATGCTAGAGGCCACAGCTTGGTGTACTTTAAAAATAAGTCAAAGTCAAATTTATTGTCGAAGACTGAAATATGTACAAGACATACACAGGACTGAAATGATCTTCCCCCCACACCCACAGTACATTTAGCGTCCAAATAAACAATAATCAGGAAACGGTAATCAGAAAATAGAGATGCATGGTAATAATTATGAATGTCTGTAATAACTCAGGAGGAGGACAGTAGGATGTAACTTCATCACATCTGTTTCAGATGCAATGTAAATATCAGCTTATGTGCCACAAGCCCCCATTTTACATATGCATGGAAAAAGGGAAATAACAGTAGATCCTATGTTTGGATATGAAAATAGGCATAACCTAGGCATGTTGAATGTATTCCTATCCACTGAAAATTTTTATATTTAAAGTTAAAAACTTCATAATGTTCTCTTCAAAGTTTATATGACTTGTCATAATTACAGCTACAGCTTTGACTTTATTTCCCTGATTGTTTTTAAAAAAGCAGTCGATTATACTGGATTTTTTTCATGTGATGTGCGGATCAGAAGGGGTTGAATGCCTATGCATTGCATACTTTTCAGATTGTATCTGTACAAAAAAATTACAATTTGTTATGTCACATGAACTTAAACTATGTCAAATCAACAGAAACTACCATGAACACAGACTAGGTCTGATCTGGCCACAAATTTCAAATAACATTTGCTCCATGTTTGGCAACTGCTAATGTGAAGGTAAGCAAGCATTTAGATATTATCTTACAGCCTTCGGAACATCTCACTTCAATATGTAGCAGGCCTTACCTTTGGCTCCAAGTGGCCGTACAGATTCAGTAGAAGAGAAGCAAAAATGGCCTTTCTGCTCTGTGCTTTTGAGGCAAACACGCTTTTTAGTTCTAAACTAAAGTTCTACTTTAGTTCTATTACTGTTGTATGCTGACAGCTTCTCTCTTTGAAGTATGAATGGAAAAAACATGCATGCTTATTGAATTTCTCAAAGTCTGACAACTGACTATGGCCAAAGTGAGTTTATCATTCATGTGTGCAATAAATAAGAAAACGGGTCATACATACTCTGTTTCAGGTCTCAACGGCTGCCACGTACCAAATGTTCCTTCTGAACAGGACAAACCCAGTCACCCTACCTCACCGTCATGCTTGGAACAGAGGAAATTACTGTTTGCTTCTGTAGTTGTCAGTTGGCTATGATTTATAACTTGATCCTCAATGATTTTAAAGCTGGTGTTTAATCCCTGTCTTGCCAATTCAATCCATGGAAATACATTTTAGTAGGAAATGTAAAGCATCTTATGTTTCTCCATTTGTCAATTCCTCTTTTGCATTACTAAGTAAATGTCTGTGCTATATAAGTGGACAAGATTAAGGTAATGCTTAATTCACTCTTTTTGATTTATCGCCCAAATATATATTAACCCATCCAAAGTCTATTCCGCCTTATCTTTGCAGGATTGTGTGGAGGCCGTAGTCTATCGCTAGAAACTATTGGGCAAAAAGGGGGGAAAATGGACTTTGGAAAACCCAGTCAAACATGGGGAGAACATGCAAACTCCATGCAGAAAGAGCCAAGACCAGGATTTAAACTCACAATCCACATACTTACTCATTTCATTTATTATAAATGTCTTCCAGCAATACAGAATCACGCTTATTTCATATGACTTTCTGCAATCCACAGCTATGATTTGGTTGCTTTTTTATGTCATTTAAAGATCAACCAGATGTAATAAAGAACTGAACTTTACCTGTCAGTTACAGGTAACAGTTACATGTACCGCAAATATTTCACATAGTGACACACCTGTGACGTGGTGAAAGGCCCCCTCACATTGAAATAAGACCTTCAGCGTACTCTGTGTCCAAAAGGATATTTATTGCTGCACATTTCTTTAGCTAGTTGAACAGTAGCACATACCATTCAGTAAATCATAACTCAGAGGGTCATTTTGAATGGAACACATTGCTTTTCCCATAAGCAGGTCAAAGGGATGTATATGCTTCACAAGTTAGACAATGTTACATTGCCCTACACCTCTTTTCAAGATTATTGCAAAAAATGTTGCCTTTAATATTCATGGTTTTTATCTTTCTTTCTCAGACAGACATGCTTTCAGGGTGTCCTTTGTGTATTTATGCAATGTCCATGAATCATGGACATTACATCAATGTGTGTGAATAACAGACTGGCTGTGTTTGGAGTTACAGTTCATACTGTAGCTTTAGGCAGCTGCTGAGGAAGAGCTCTGGCAGATGACCGTTTGGCCTCATGTGGACCTCAGATGTTTAAAGCAGCCAGAAACAGAGAATTCCACAGAGTACAGGCAATAATTTATCAGCAGCAGACACTGAAGAAGTCTGACAGGGTCTGTAGAGAAGAGGAACAAGCCTGACAGATACTGGGAGGACGGCTGCAGAAGGGCAGTTCATTTTAGATGCAGAGAACAAAGGCACAAAGAAGTAGAGTCCTACTGTAAAGTGAGATGGTTTTGATTTACACATTGGTGTCTCCATCTCAGCAGAGCACAGGTTCAGATTGGGAGTTCGAGTACACTATGAACCTCTGTCCTAAAACTTATCACCCTGAGGCAGGAGTGTCTAAATCCTGGCCCAGGGATCATTTACCGATTCAGGACGGATCTTGTGTGGCACCCTTACTGCAAATTAAGAATGATAGAAAACGGTTCAATCACCAGGGTTGGGAGATGTGGATCAGTGTAATCCTCAAAGGGCCAGAGTTCTGCAACTTTTAGATTTGCATATTTCTTCTTATTTTTGCATTTAAACTATACATGCTTATTATTTCAGAGTTTATCTTTGTATCTGACCATTTTTTGAGGAAGCCCTCAAGTGTTACAAAGCTGCTGTAACACTGCAAGCACAGAGGTGGACCCTTCTATAGGCACTTGATTAGGCTAATTAGTTAAGAGGGCTGAATGCACAAGCACATCACAGTTTTAAGAAAATTGGGATTTTTTTTTTATTCTCAGCAGGTTTTTTACAATAAAGTTATGCACTAGTGTATGGTTAGTTTTAATTATGTAAAATCCCCAAAAACACAGTTAGTGGATGACAAAATATAGAAAATATGGAATGTTTTTTTTCAAGATTTGAAATATTTTTTAATATGTGATTTTTTTTAAGAATGTAAAAAAAAAAAGTTTATCTGCCAAGAAATTGCAGCTAAATTTTTTTTTTTTACATTTTTTTAACAAAGTTACATTTATCTTGTGTCCTGCGACAGACTGGCGACCTGTCCAGGACGTACCCTGCCTCTCGCCCGGAACGCCAGCTGGAGATAGGCACCAGCAACTCCCGACCCCATTAAGGGATAAAGGGTGTAAGAAAATGGATGGATGGATGGACATTTATCTTGCAGGAACAGATTCTGAGATTTCTGTTTTAGCCATTTAATTACTTGGTTTCCTTCTCCACTTCCACATATGTAATCCTGACAAATGTTCCTTGTCTATGACAGAGAGGAGTGAGCTTGTCTCTAGAGATCCAGGATGGTCACCAGGAGCTAGATGTTTAGTTTGGGATGAAAATAATAGAAGAATTGTGTGTATATATGTTGTGTGTGCATATGTTCCCATTTAGGCATGTGCTGGCTTCCCAATTATTCATACTTTTAAATACAGTGGTTAGACAAACAATTGATAGCCCAAAGCAATAGCACACCTTCAAATAAATAATATAATTATTGGATAAGATTTGCCTATGACAGTATGACTGTATGGGTGACTGCTTGTATTGTTTATGTTGCACAACTAGGGCTTGATGGCGACTGCGCACAATGGGAGAGAGAAAACAAGTAACCTCAGGGATAAGAAACATGAATTTGCATCATTTTACCCATAGACTAATAGCAAAAGCATCCTCACAAAGGATTTGGAATTTCATGAAGAGGCATATTTGGCAAATAAATGGTCCAGAAACTCTGCTTCCACCAATAAATACACTTTAATATGACATAGGAGATGAGGGAATGGCTGTCAAATTCATTCCAGCCCCCATTAAGTTCTAAGAGAAATCTGAACAGATATTTAGGTTCTCTGTGCCAGAAAAAATATTTTCTTGAGATCTCATCTTTACTTTCTGTTGCTCTTGTCGAGTCATTAAGGTTAAGATGAAAATGCTATGTCCATGCTTACTGTAGATGTAACCAGGATACACAAAGTTTATAATCATCTGGATTTATGACACGCAACTCAGAATCACACATCTGAAAGCTACTGCTAAATACTGATCTTGTAATAGGTGATTCTAAAATCATTCCATACTAATTTTCTGGCAATCAAAGCACATCTACATAAAGGTCATTCTCAGCACACTACAATATTATCAATATGTCACATTAAATCAGTTATTTATTGAGGAAATAAAACTCTCCTCCTTGAACAGTAGCCAATAGATGGGTGGCGTTGCAGCAGATCACTGGTTGTCTTTTAACATAAAATGTATTCAGTCTGAATAACTGAAACATTCATACTTTGTTGGAATTACAATGAACTTCTTTTGAGCTGTCTAATGAGCTATTAGCTTAGCTTCTCTGTCTGATTGACATTTACTGGATGTCAAATACTGGATCTCTGAAGAAGTCTACAGCGCTGATTTTCTAAGCTGAGGATCTAGAGTAGAAAAAAAGTGGTATTTCTTATGTATATGCTTATGTGCATTAAAGGTGTATATTGAATTGAGTTCAAGGAAGATGCAAAAAACCAATTATAGTCATCTTGTGAGGGATACGTGGATTTTATATATATAAAAAAGATATAATAAATGAAGATGAGACAGACTAAACACAAAAGTCCCCATCTGATTCATTATTACCTTTTTCAGCAGTGACTCAGATGTTCCCAACATTTCTTCGGAGCATTTCAACTGGTCATAGTCATTGGAGTTAGCTCACAGTTAGTTCATATATTTTCCTAGCTTTCTCCATTCATCAATCCCCTGCTACTGTCTAAGCTGCTGTAGTCACACCCGATTGGCTAAGGGATGAGTGGCCCCTGAGTTTTCTCCTCATGGACTCTTCAGAGCTGATCTCACAAGGTGACTCAGACAGTGTTTTGGTCCAAATCAGACTGCAGGAACTTCCCCTCTCTCTGTGGTTCAGACACAAAATAATTCTCTGTCAGTCATATATGTCTGTACATGTGCAGCTGTCACAAGTCTTCTGTGTACACAAACCTTCGTTGTTACGCTTCACTCTGTCTTATGTCTGCAAATACACTCTTGCACACGTGTGTAGAGGAGCCGAGGAATAAAGCTGTTTAATCCGGTTTCTGCTCACTGTGATTGGTCATGCAGCTTGAGGAAATGTTAAACAGCTGAATCCATAGTGACAAAACTGACCCAGTTGAAAAATGAGTGGAAAACCAGAAGAGCACCTCAGTGAGTACGGTCATAGCATTTAGAGTAAGAGTTTCCTGCGTTTTTTTTCTGTGTGAAAGATGGCATAAGTTCAGTCTTATGGTCTTCATAAAGACTGAAGTGAATCTCAGAGCCACACAGAACCACTGAGTGATTCCAGAAACTGAGATAGGATAAAAAATAATAAGAGAATACAAAATCACATAAGCGATGAGTCAAGAGGTCCTTCTAATCCAGGCTGAACCAATCAATCACACTCTAGGAGCGTTCCAATTCCAGCTCTCTCAACATCATGAAAATAGCTTTGTCTGGTTTGCGTGACAAAGCTGTGGTGTAAAAGGAAGTGAAGCAGTCATTTACTCAAATATCAGAAAATGTACACTATAAGCCAAAGATGTGGTAACGAAATGTAGGTGAGTCCGTACTTTGTGGTCTTTTCGGATATGTCTCTAGTTTTGCAAAGCTTTAGACAGATTTGTAGTTTTAAAAGTTATGGAAATATAACTTAGATGGAGAGTTTGCAACCAATTCTCATTTACAGTCTCCTAGAATTTTCCCAATTTTAGTGGAATTTAGTGGCTGAACAAAGGTTGCATAGGATCTTGGGTAAATATTGATTTGGGCCCCCTCCTGTGAAGATCACCACCAATAAAATATATTAAATTATTACGTTCAATTTTGTGTTTGTTCTTTGTTTTAAATCCCAATTAATTACATTAAAGTTTTGGGTGGTACACAACTAAATGTGAAAATGTTGGCGTGTGAATACTTTAGCATATTCACATATCAAATCAGTACAATCTTAATGAAAAAAAAAATATTTTTAATACAGATATTTAAGGAGCTGAACTACACCAGTGAATGAAGACTTTAATTGGATTAAATTTTCACACACAAAAAAATTACCATATACAATGTGTTACGGCCCTCCCCTTTGTGAGGAGGAGGGGAGTAACGCGACAACCACAAAAATTGACAGAGTCCAGGTGAATGTTTTAAAAGAAAAA
>CAEGAF010023255.1:0-11827 GCA_903067075.1 Micropoecilia bifurca
GGAGTGACGCTGTGTCGAGCCATAACAGCTCGGGTGGTGTGTCACACTCTGTTGGCTATCAGATATATCTATATATATATATATATATATATATATATATATATATATATATAGTCCAAAGGAATCTAAAATTCTTTTTTGTTTCAATCTAATGTGACTGAAGTTGTGCCACACAAGCAGAAACCCCCTGATTTTTTCTGATCTGTGAAACAAGGAGCACAGCTTTGTTGCTGAGCAACTGGTTCTCTTCAGCTCCGAAGCATTTTGTTTTTTGAAAGTTTGCATGTTCATATCGTTCTGTGAAGTGACAGAGCATGTGTTGAGTTGGTAGCGAGGCCTTATGACTCTTCAGCCAGTGTAGCTCTGATATGGACAGCATGCCCTCTTTTATTCTGTACATTATCCCTTTTTATGTGCAATGTTTGGAAAATCTCTTGATTACATATAGGACATGCCTTCTCAGTGTACACTTGATGTGGTATACATGCTCCAGTCCATATGGTTTATTTAACAGTAGGGAAATCCAGTAAAAGCTCCACATGATGACATCTATTTTTGGTGATTTTTTTTGTATTAGTTGCTATTTTAAGACATATTTGGATATTCTTGTTAAATGTGAATGGGCCACTTTAGTCTTTGTATGTATGGGAGGACCTTGATAGTCTTCTTTTTGTGACTGTCTACAGTGTTAGTATATATATTAGTATATAAATGTACAGTATATACAGTCATACTATGTTGGATATTCTTTATGCAGTAGACTACTTGGTTTCAACCTGCTTTCTCACAGATGTTGTGTTTTGCGTCTTTGATACCGTATTTCAACAATGTTTTGGAGAACCTGTACGTACACAGATGTTTCAACTAATTCTAGACTGTATTAAGTGTTTTAACTGGATCATATTCCATAGTTGGCAGTGAGAAAATCCAGCAAGGGCACTCTATATGGAAGAGTTTATGGTTGCTTCGAATTTTTGCTATTGTTCTGGCTTTGCAGTCTTGTTGTTCTTATAAAAAAGAGCTGTTTTTGTATATGTATAACATGTAAATAAAATGACCGGAGTCACAATAAAAATATGTTTCCATGAAGATTTCTTTAGCCTTTAAGTGTTAAGTGTCTTTTATTTATATGTATTAAATATGCATAAGTTTTGTCACATGCTTTCTGTATGATCTATGTATTACTTTTTCTGGTGGCATTTTCTGTAAGGCAAAAGTTTGAGTCACCCTCATACTTTTTGTGACTTGAGGCGGTTGAAGCTACTGCTAACTCACTGCATACATACCTTTGCTATTTAGCTAGTACTTTCATTGGTAAGTGCTAAGTCTGACCAGCTGGCTGGACAAAGTTGTGGACACATACAGTAGGTCTTAAATTCCATTAATAATTGTCTTAATTTGACTTGGTGACTGTGACAAGCGTTCGCTGCCCTTAGCCAATTATCTGTTGCACCAAATTTAATTCATTAAATTATTCATACTGCTGGAAGATTTTGCAATAAAATTTATTTAATTGAACTAAGAAGTTTGTTTCTAACAAAGAATTAGACTGCACCGCTCAAAAAGATATAAACATACCTGTGAAGTTTCTCGTTTTGGCCTGTAAAATATTTGACCCCTTTGACCCGGCAGTGCTCCCATATTAGTATTTTCCTATATACGACTAATTACGCCATGCCTCTGTACCCAGACAGTAGTCAGTCTCTGCTGTACGGATTAAGACTTGGCCACAAGTAGGTGTTGAGATCTGCACAAGGAGATCTGAACGCTTAGTGTCAATCAGACTGTTCAATAAAGTTGGATATAAAAAAATGACACTCAGTGTGAGAGACAACTTCATACATGGTACCAGGAGTGGTTGATGAAAAAAGTAGTATTGTAAAGTATGCACCAAAAAAATGACCTGCATCTGAGAAAGATTGCAGAAAATAGTCATTATGCTAAATGGTGCTATATGAAGAACTATTTAAGTCAGAAACATACAGGGAGGAAGAGGAACCATTGTATGTGGAAACAGTAATGCTCCACACAAGTGGGTAGCAGATTTGTACATAAATGGAGTTACTGTCCCAATGACAATAGATACTCGTGCACAAGTATACTGTCAATGAAAAATCAGTAAGAGCCCACAGTGAAACCTAGAAAGCTGAGAGCTTTCAGCAACCAACCAACCAATTCCTACCAAAGGAGAGTTTAAAGTAACTCTTTCAGCACACTGTTTGTTCTGGTTGAAAAAGACAGATAAGCTATTCTAGGATTTAAAGCAAGTGAAAGACTAGGACTTGAGTTCATGTTGTCGATTGCTCCCTAGTGACACCTAGAGGCAACAAAGAGAAGTAGGAAGATGACGATCAAGGCTCACCAGCAGAGATCATGGCTGATTTCAAGGATGTGTTTCATAGTGTAAGATATCTATCAACCAAATGTAAAATACAGCTGAAAGAAAGACTGAGATAAGAACTTAAATCACTCACAGACAAAGGAACTGTGAGAAAAGTTGAAGAATCTACAGACTGGGTCAATTCACTTGTTGGCTCAAGAGAGAGCACTAGAAACTCCCAACTAGGCCTGTCACAATAAACGATAAATTGATTAATTGTGTAAAAAAAAAAACTAGGTTTCAGCTGTTGGAAATGTGCTGTTTCAGCTGTTTGTGATTCCCCTCGGTAATTTCCCATCAGAAAGCAGGAGGAGAATCCTTGCTTTCTGATTGGCTGCCTGTCGCATTCAGCGTTAAGCTCCCAGTTGGGGAAAAACCCTGATTTAGATCAGAGCGGCTACTACGAATGCCTTTGGAAACTCTTCCACCTCCCCACCCCCAACCCCACAACAAAATTTCTTGAGGCGATGTTATCGCTTATCGCCGATAAATCTTTAGACAATTAATCGACCAGCCAAATCTGTCATCGCGACAGGCCTACTCCCAACCAATTCAGACATAACTAGTGCAATGGCAGGAGCAAAAATTCTTTTCAAATTTGAATGTGTCTTCCAGGTTTTACCAAATTAAACTGCATGAAGAAAGAGCAAAGCTGTGTACATTTAATAGACGTTTGGCAGACCCGGTTTTCTTCACATGCCCTTTGGTATTGGCCTTGCACCCAAAGCCTTTCACAGAACTGTGAAACTTTAAATGGAAGGAGTTGAAGGGATGTGATTAGACATCTGGATGATGTAGTTTTGTGTGGAACTACCAGGTAGGATGATGAAAGATTGTTTACTTCAGTCCAGACTCTTGTGCTTTTTCCATCACTTTTTACAAACAGAAATCTCAGTTTGGAGTGAGTGAAATGACTTTAGTTGGGGGACAAACTGTCCGCTGCTGGAATCCAGCCAGACCCCGAAAAGGTGAGAGCAACTACTGGCATGTCACCAGCAAAGGACAAAGTGAAGAGTTGAGTCTAAAAACCTACAAATAACATGAAAGAGGACTTGAGAAGCATCACAAATCATTCAGTTGATTAGTTATTTATTTATCAGTGTATCATGTTAGCATCATGTTAGCATCATGCTGTGAAGATGCCTTTCTGCAGCCTGATCTGGGTGACATAGAAGATAAGATGAGAACAGTCAGACATTCAATTCAAATCAGTTTTCTATAGCACCAATTCACAACTAATTTTTTGAGACACTTCACACAAATTAATTTAAATTCAGTCATACACGCTGTTACAACTGATCCTAGTTTTCAACAGTACAGTATGCGCAGTTAATTCAAATTAGTTTACAACATTTTTAATCTAAGGAAACCCAGCAGAAGCAACAGGAGACAATGTTTTGTGTTGTGTGGAAAAACTTCCCTTTCATAGGAATAAACCTCCAGCAGCTGGAGGGTTAAACAATTAAATTCAAAGTCAAACCTTTGCCAAAAGAGTAGAAATCAAGAAAATATTGTTTCTTCACCTCCTCCTCCTATGGAAATCTCAGACACATCACATGAACGTGGGCATCTCCACTCTCCACCTCCATGGGTCACACGGCAAATCTTTGTTTTCATGTCTTTATTATTTAGTATAATTTGTAAGCAGGTCTAATCCACACATTATGCAAATGTGGCCTGTATTAGTGTGGTTCAGGTTTTGTGCGACACACATGATGTGTGTTGGTGATGTGGTTGTGCTCTTCTGGGTCAGGTGGTACAGTGATAGTATTGTGCGAACCCTCTGATACCCTACAGGCGTAACTGACTGAGGGTTTGAGAAGACGGAGCAGAGGCACAAAGAAACAGGATTGTCTTGGTGGACATAGAGAAACTTGTAACAAAACCCAATCCAGAGTGGAATCAGACTAAGGTTTATTTTTGTTAGAAACTGTGGAGTAAATACTATTTAGATGCGCAGAGACTCCTATCACTGCAACCAAGGACAGGAATTAGAATCCAGAAAAATATCTTCCAGATCAGAAATATTTCGTTTTTATTATTACTTAGAAATTGTAGAGTACTGATTACTTTTACAAATTCAGAGCATACTTAGAAAGTATGCACTTCTTGTTACTGTGCACTATCTTATTTTTATACTTGTATCATGTTCGAATACATTTCATTTCATTTCATTTCAAAGTCCAGAGGACACTTACACTTATTTACCAACCCAGAACAGGAGTTTCTAGTTTATTTACTTTGGATCAACATCATTAGCTTTTTCTTCTTTTGCGCTTTCCTTTGCTTTGTTATTTTATTTGTATTTCTTTTTGAATCCTGTAAAGCATTTTGTATTGCTTTGTTGCTGAAAATGTGCAATATAAATAAAATTACCTTTACCTAAGAGGACAACATCTTCCAACATGGCAATGACCCAAAAATAGAAAAGACAGCAAAGGAGGAGTCTGAGAATGTCTGTCCAGAACTCGGACCCAGGGGTGAAAGTAGTTTTAAATTCTTAGGGTTCTATGACAATAATAATAATAATAATAATAATAATAATAATAATAATAATAATAATAATAATAATAATAATAATAATAATTTATATATGTTATTATCCTCCCTCAGCCCACTGGCTGTAATGTTGACACCATGAGACCTAAACTCTGAACATCATGGCATGAAGCGCATCCCAGTTTTTGAATGTTCAGAAACTACAGCGGCTCTAAAGGTAAACAAAGGTAAAATAACCAGAACAGGTGATCAACTCACCACTCACACATTTTTACTCTCTCTCTTTTTCTCTGTCATTTAAGCACACACGTTGCCGTGGCAACCTCCTCTGCTGACAGGACCGGTAGAAAATAAAAGAGATGTGATTAGTTTTGGAAGCTTCTCTCTTTTCATTGGTAACACATTTGTTTAAAACTGAATAAATAAAGAAGACGAAAAAGCAAACAAAGGCTGGAGGCTAATCATTAGCAGGAGAAGTTAGAGCCATAGTGCAAACACAGGTGGTTGAATAACAGAGGAAGCCATGATTCTGTATCTGTCCTCCAACAACAGCCGACTCAGGCAGCATATTTACCTCCATTACAGGCCCTCTGGGGAATCCAGGGCTCTTACTTCATGGCTTGTAAACTTTTACTACAGAGACTGAAATGTGTTTGCAGATGCATTAAGTGCTTGTTTAAATTTTTGGGTTTATCTCTTGGAAACGAAGAGCCTGAAGGTTTCAGACAAACTAGATGCAGCCGTTTCTGAGGACAGTGATAATTCTGTGGCGAGTCTTTGCTGCCAGGAAAAATAAAACACACTGCATGACTAATACACTTGTCATACATTCCCAATCAATGGTGGGGTTGGATTTAATGGAACATTCCACATCTCCCATCCTTGCCAGATTCATTAGCTGTGTGTGTCTATAGAAAGTATCAAGCCCGGAACTTGAAGCACTGAACAGGGAATATTAGCCTTTGTTCACCTGACGAGCTGAAGCCTCACCTAAATTGAAGACACTTGTTCTTTTCCAAAGCTTGGGGACAGGCGATGCCTGAAAACCTCTGATGGGAAGGATTTCTGCATTTTTCACTTGTTTACATCTGCCAAAGATTCACCAGACCAAGTATGTAATGACAGAAATAAAGACATTTATAACCTCTAACCCCAGACGTTCTCCTGCTCCCTCCTCAGCCATCGGAGGTTCACTTAGGGACAACACATATTCAGAAATGTGTTGTCCCTAAATGGTTCAGAAATGTCAACACATTTCTGAACCAAACACTCCTGTCAAATAAATGTTAATAAATGCCTTGTGACTAACTGATACAAAAAAGTGGCAATTCATGCTTTTACATGAGACACACTACCCTCTATTAAAACGTCAAGTCATATTCAATAGTTTAAATAATTTTAATAGGATTAGGGTAAATAATTTTATATTACATAATATGTTTTCTTCAATAACTTCCATGTTGTGTGACACATTCACTAAAAATCAGTGTGTAATTGTTGTACTAACTGTATGTATGAAGCACATGTATTTTTATTCCCTGTAGAGTCATGATATGTGAGCTAATAAACACCAATCATATTTTTTATATATAAAATAACGTAAGAAATATAAAACCATCTAAAATGGAGAAAGATGA
Source organism: Micropoecilia bifurca (assembly GCA_903067075.1). Taxonomy (NCBI): domain Eukaryota; kingdom Metazoa; phylum Chordata; class Actinopteri; order Cyprinodontiformes; family Poeciliidae; genus Micropoecilia; species Micropoecilia bifurca. Next base: position 6,517 of record CAEGAF010023255.1, read on the forward strand.
CATTACATCAATTCTCCAGTCTAGCAGAACAATTTCACATTGATTTTGAGTTAATGGGTCAAATGACTTAGAAGCCATTGAAGAGAAATACTAAATTTAAACTAAAAAATAGGTAACAAAAACAAAAAAATAGTTAGAGTGGAATAAAAATGCTGGAGAATATCTGGCAGAAATTAGCGTTCATAAAGAGGAACAACCTTGAGCTAAATGCCGCCTGTATCGCGAATATTTGGAATATTCAATATCCAACTCGAAACTAACTTCACTGCAGTCAACAAAACCACTGGAATAAAGTTTGTTTTGGTCTGTGGCCTCCAAAGATGGAACCGAGCGACTGGACCTAAACGCCCCACAACGTCTGACGCAGTTGGTTCCAAAGCTCTACTGACCAATAGGAGGAGCTGGACATAGAAGGCAGCTCATTAACATAGCGATGCACATGGAGAAGCAGAAAAAGGAGAGGAGGCAACGACAAAAGAACGAGGGTTTGTATGAAACAAAATATCTACTTTTCTTGACAAAAACGCATGTTTTAGAGGAAATGAAAAAGAAAATATATACATTTCTTGCCAAAAACTCATGTGTAAGGACAAGGAAAAACTCATATATCTATATTTCTTATTATGTCAGTTTTGGTCCTCCATATTTTTGTCTAGTTTCTAGTACAAATAATAATTTTATTCTATTTCAATGAACTTGAAATAGGACAAAACTAACTTACAAGAAAGATTTCAACAAAATATAGGAGCTTGTTTTAAGATCATTTTTTAGTATATATAAAAAGTTCCATCAGCAGATTATTTCACTTATAAAGTGTGAAAATTCTTTGGTTTTTCAGACAATTATTCCCTCTGGTTTTGGATGTTCTGCAGCTTAACACATTTTTGCTCTTACTTTTTTACTTTCAGACAGCTGTTATGAAATGTAGTCATGGCAACAATGTGTTGTTAATATGTTGCTAATTAGCATCCCTTAAAGCTCAGATAATGCCAGAACTGCGATAACAAAGGAGTTGAAACTGAGAAGTTCGTGGGTCCAGAGCAGGACCAGGGAGACCGAAGGAGGAAGTTCAAACCAACTCTTCCAAAAATAATTATATTCCTGACTCCCAACGTTTCTCTGCCCGGATTTCTATATGACCACACAGATTTAGAGAGATCCTTAAAGCAAACAGCATCACCATCCACAATGACTCTTTGAAGATGATGAGTTATGACAACATTTAATTTCCTTTCGGGATGAATAAAACATTTTTTAATTTGCATCTACTCAGCTGAGCTCGATGATTTATGAGCTGCAGAGCCAGTTTGAAGACTCATCTGTAGGTTCTTGGCCCTGATGGATTTGTTTTGTGAAAGAGCCAATTGGAGGAGCAGCAGTTGGTACGGCTGAGACGTCACATCTCTGATGTAGAGATACTTCTTTGTAATTCCATGATGCTTTCTGGAAAACAATAGTACTGTAGCAATATGGATGATAGGCTGATAGGCTGTGAGCGATCAGCATTACACAATACATCATGACATGGTTCTAAAAGAGGTGCAGAAATGACTTAACCCAATGGAAGAGCCTTGCATGGTCTGTGACCAGGGAAGGATTTGGTGATGACATCACTGCTAATGTCTCTGCAACGAGACATTAGCTTTAGTTAGAAAAGCTAATGTCTCACCACTGAGCTATTCCATTATTTCAAAGCAGGAATTAGGGTATCATCAGGCTGCTGGCTGCTCCAGGCCCAGATCCAAGTTGTGCTGTCTTGTTTTTGAATGTTGCTAAGGACACAGTCTCTGTCTGACAGGAAACCCGACATCAAAAATCCATCTTACCTTTCTTAGGAATCCTCTTACAGATTTTATTGTTTCTGCAAAGAGCTTTGCTTCAGCAGAGCAAAGCTAGGCTTAACCCCTGAGGATGTTTTCTCATGAACGTTTTGTCTCCTTCTCTGCTGTGTTTATTTACCCTGGCTGACTGAGAACAATTCATCCTGTTCACTTAAGTGCTGAGAGAAACCTCTTCAGATGACATGTCTGACGTTCGACACGTGCAGCACACTTTGAAGGCATGCTTTCACTTTTCCCTCATTACATAATGTCTGTGATGGCTTTGAATTCAGCATAGAAGAATCTGAAATTCATATCAGACCAGAAGAAGCAGTGCTCAGAGAGCACAACGGACTTCTTAAACGGCATGCTGTGATTTCCAACCCGCCGAGAAAAGGGTCTGCTGCATTTTTTTCCTGTTCTTACATTGCACAATGTTTCCATTGCATTTGTGGAAAGTCATGGAAAAGTGGACCTGACAGCAATGACAGTAAAAACTCTGACACCTGTGACATTTTCCAGTTGTCCTCGTGTCAGCCACATGCAGCTCGGTGGAGCCAGGACCTGCTTCAGAGTTTTAGGGAACAAGGAGAGAATATTTTCATCTGGAGATTGGCAGAAGAATCTCCAACAAGTGGCAAAGCAAGTTCCACACATGAGGGGGAGCAACAGCCTTTTCTCACTCACTGACTGAAACAGTTCCAGCTCAACTATTTGGAGCAACTCTAAACATGGAAACAGAAAATCAGTGCTTTAATATGAAATATCTAGACCATTATTATAAATGGCTGAGAAATATTATATGTTTCATTAAATCACAGCTTAAATTTACAGTATTTAATGGTAATCATTTCCGGAATGGCTAATGATTTCATAGAGAAAATCTCTTCTTCTGTTTAGGTTTTTTCCTTAAGTGTTGCCACGGCAAATCATCTGTCTCTGCTGTTTGTGATTTATGTGTTTAATTTGGTTTAAGGTTTACATCAAATGCCCCTGCTGACCGACATTTACCTGATCTTGGGGCAAGAAGGAGGAATCCGTGGTTTGTGACACCCTTGTGATCTACATTTGATATATTTATTAGAAAAAATATTGATAAAGTGTAGATAGATAGATCTGTTTACCTTAAAGGCTCAAGTTAATTATAAATGTAAATTTCTATCATCTCAAATCTTTAATATTTAAACCTTTGCCACTTAATGATGTCCAACTTCAGCTGGTCACCCAGCATGTTGGTTGATGCTTATTCTACCCAGCAAAGATCAAAATCCAGGTGTTTTGAGGCCATCTAGTGGTCAGAGTCTGACAGATGTTTGGTTGTGAATTTACATTAAATGTACTTTTATAGTTTAAATGTTTACTCAAAAAAAGTTGTATAAAAATTATATATTAATATGAATAACTATAAAAGTCATAATGCTAAAAAGTCATAACAAGTCATAGTCCATCAGAGAAATGGGTTTCAGCATTGAGTGATAGGTAGTAATATTAATAGTAATATTGTTCAAATGAAAATGTTTCAAGCTCTGACAAGTTTTTTGTCTCGTTTAATAGTTTAAATGACTTACTACTCGGGGTAGTTAAACTCTATATTCTCATATCTGGGGACAGTGAATTTGCTTTATCACAATTATCACTACATCATAAGAACATTTGGTTAATTTATAATCTGCTTGAAAAGGGAAAATACAATCCATTTATTTGTACAGCTAGTACAAATTTAAGCCAAAAAAGTAATTAAATAAAAAAATATATATTCAAACTGATTAATGTCTCGTTCTGACTGATAATCAGACAGCTTAACATGTTTTCCAGTTGTAGAGATAACAGAGAAAGTTTGGGTTTTTTCTTTGTTTTGCCCTTTGTTTTGTCTGAATGTTGCTAATGTTGCTGATCCTTTTTTATTTCATATTGTTAGAAATTGTGGAGTATTCACTTTTAACCCAGAAAAGGAATTAAAACAAACTTGGAATCCAGAGACTCTAGTTTATTAGTCACTCCTTAGCTTCTATTTTAGAAACTGTAGAGTACTGACTATTTATACCAATATTATCTTAGATACATTTTTGGATTATTATGCAAAGAGACCCTTATCATTGCAGCAAAGAAAAGGAATTAGAACAAACTTAGAATCTAGAAAAAACTACCTTGCCAACTTGCTGGACTCCTGTTCTTCCAACCCAGAAAAGGAATCAGACCAGAGGAAACATACTTATTATCTACCAACCCTGAATAGAAGTTTCTAATTTAGATCAATATTAGATTATTTTTCTCTCCTTAGGCTTGTTTGTTATTTTGTTTGTATTTCTTTGTAATTCCTGTAAAGCACTTTGCATTGTCTTGTTACTGTAAGGATCAAATTTACAGGCACATTTATTGATCAAAGTTTATGCCATTATGTGGTGAAGAAAGACGCAACAGATGCAATGCTTTGCTTTTCCAAGCTCTAAAGTCCTGCAGGCAAAATCAGGTATAAACAAAACTTTAATAATCCCACACAGCATACATATATGATAAGAACATATATGATGACATATATGATGAATTGAAGTAGAAAAAACCTTTTCTCACCAAAGCAGCTGTGTCATAAATAAGGTTGGTGTAAAGATTTTGCATAATGAGTCATTTTGAACAAGATCCATGAGGCAGATAACTCACATTCCACACCAGTCCTCCACTAGCGCATGTTTGTATCTGGGATTCTTGTTCAGCAGATGTACCTCATAAATATTTTTGTTCATCATGTGGCCTCCAGTTCATGTCATTCTCTGTAGAATTTTGAATAATAAACTTGCTCAGAAAATACTTTTTGTTTCTATCCAAAATCTAAATAAAAAACAGCAAACACCCTGTGGGACTTGTAGGTTTTCTCCCAATCAATCAGCCTGTCTGCAAAGAACTTTGCTTGCTGTCTCTGCTGATAAATGAGAGCAGTGGTGAGACCAGGTCTGGAGTAGCTACTCCTCTGTGGAATGCAGGCATGTTCTTCTCCAAAAGTGCTGACGTCAGGAGGGGCCTGGGCAGGCCGCTGCCAGAAATGGCCAAGAATTGCAGCTGCTGTTACAATTTCTTGAGTCTATGCGGCCCATCAAAAGCATCACATAATTTTAAAGGCTTGCAACTACCTGGCTGTGTTTGGTCCAATTGCTACTACTAAATTTACATGCAACAGTCTATATACAGTATGCGAATAGGTTATTTTTTTTAAAAAAAAAATGTCATTATTAGTTTTAGCTTATTGAAATGTCTCTCCCCACCAACAGTCACAGGCAACATACAAAATATAAAATAATCCAAACTTCTCAAAAAATCCTATGTTGTTGCATTTTATTAAAATGCCGGAGATGGGAGTTAAAGAGATGGGAGTTGAAGCTCCGTCTGACAGGGGACTCCGCTAGACGTTCCCAGCAGACTCTCACTACACGTTTGGGCCTGCCAGGTCTGACCGGCTTCCTCCCCCACCACCGGAGCCAACTCACCACCAGGTAGTG
>CAEGAF010023256.1:0-11809 GCA_903067075.1 Micropoecilia bifurca
AAGGTGAAGATATATCACATATTTAAAAAGAAAATAAAAACGGGAGACCGCGGATAATACAGGAAATAGCGCCCCCTAAACTTCCGGATTGCAATGGTCCCATTTCCATATAAGGTATGAGGCTGACAGTGGTCCGTCCCGCCCCTTTCTGTTTTCTGCAGCGAGGTGGACTTGGTTTTCTCTGTAAAACGTTGGTGTTTTCTGCATCTTTAAACTGAGAGCAGGAGGAGCCAGCAGGGGGGGGAGCAGCAGGCGGAGGTAGAAAAGCAGGTGGAGGAAGAGCATCCAGGTGAAAACTGACTCTGATTGCTGCTGCTGCTGTGAGGAGCCAGAGAGAAACCATGGCGGTTAATAGGTGTGTCAAGAATCTGCTCTTCTTCTTCAACCTGCTGTTCTGGGTGAGTGTCACAAAAAAATATTTTTAATCTTTTAGTTTAAATTCAGATTCTTTTTTAAAGTTTTCCTACCTGGTTTTTTGTTTTTAGCATCTCAAAAGAAGCTTTTTAAACCTGTTTTCTGTTCTCACCCTGATCACTTCATGTTTTTCTTTTTAGATATATAATTTTTTTAAAGAACAGGTCGTTTATTTATTTTTGACCTCTCCCTCAAACAAAACCAGCTCAGTTTCAGGGTGTGTCCAGGTTCTCTCAGAGACTCTGGAGTCCATTTAGTTCCTGTTTCTGCAGAGCCAATTCGTCTCTAGTTCAGCTGCATTTCCCTCCATTTCAACACTAATGGACCAGGCAGGCGGTTCTGCTGCTAAACGAGTTAATGCTCAGCTCTACTTGGTTCCTGGAAAGTTTTATTTCTTATTCCACCACTGAAGGATTTACTTTTGTCTTTTAAATGCTTGTTTTTTTCCCAATAGATGCACAAAAACTAGGTCTGCAGGTTTTATTTTTATCAGCAAAATGACTCATAAATACTACTTATGCACTTTGTATTTCTGAAAATGTACTATATAAATAAAATTCTTTACTTAAGGACGGATATAGCAGTCTAGTTGCTGAAACTCCCTCACTACACTGCAAAACCACAATCTTGCCACAGATAACATGTTGGTATAAGTGAAAAGAAACAGACTAACTTACAAGTAACATTTCAACAACACAGGATCTTGTTTTAAGTCAAAATCTCTTGTTTATTTAAAAGAAGCTCCTGTTTCTTGCTGAAGTTATTTTTAAGTGACTTATCTTTTGATTGTGCCAAGATATTCACATGAAAACCAACATTTGCAGTGCAGATGGGGGTGTGTGGATTTCCTTCTGAATTTATGTTCTAAACTTCACATATTTTGAAAATGAAGTGATTAAAAATAAAATCTGTTCCAAAAAGACTTGACTTTTTTAAAAGGTGGGTTTTTAAGCCGTTTATTTTGTGTTTTTGGTTAAAAGTTTTGCTCTAAACTGGGCCTGTTGGTTTAGTCTTGCCGCTGCAGGGGGTAATAGTGAATCATAACCAGTTCTGAACATGTTAACTGGTTGAACTGGTTCTGCAGCAGCTTTCTGTATGCTGTCGCCGTCCAGCAGGTTTTCTGGTGAAGTTTACGCCCTGGCAGGCGTGACTGGCTGCTTCCAGGGCACAAAACATGTGAACATCTCCAGAAATGTTTTAAAACTTGTTGTAAGACTTTACTGGTCACTTTGCTCCAGTTTGAGACACGGCAAAAAAAAACCCCAGCGAAACAAAGTTTTGAGCCGAAATTAAAAGTCGTATTTATTCAGATGAAGAACTTGCTACTAAATGTATCTGGAACTAAACTTTAGACACAAAAAGCTGCATTTTTATCAATAAAACTAAAGCATGAATCCAGTTTGAGTTGCTTTGACCTTTGACCTGAGGCGTCATCAGTCCTTGCAAGAAGTTTTGCTTGCAACTATTGATGCAAATTCACTCTGGTATGCAAATGTTGCACTTGCAAATTTCACCAGTCAATGAAACTTTTGTGGACGTTGGTCAACAACTTTTTTTTGTTTCGTTCTTCAATCTCCTCCTAATTTAACTTTTAACTTCCTGTTTCAAGATGTTGCTTTTAAAGTTGAACCTGAAAGATTTTTAAAATATTTTTTAAATGTTCTATAGGATTTGCTTCTTCTGTTCCTACTGTTCATTTTAACTTGAATAACCGACATGGCGGAATTCTTCTTTAAAGAAAATAAACACGATTTTATTTTGAACATTTTTAATCAGTGAAAAGAGACAAAAACTAATAAGAAATGCAAAATAACACAGTAGATTAAAAAAATATATCTCTAGGGAGAAAATCATGAGAATAAATAATTTTTATACTTTAAATGTTATGTGCAGATATTGAACTTATTTGTTGTTCAGTCCAGCTTTTATCTCAGGTTATTTCCATCCTTCCTCCTGAAACGCCTCCAGATCGATGCTAAAAGGATCTGGAGCCACTCGGCCATGTTGGACGTCGTGTTTTCACAGAATGATGGATGGAAACGTTGAGGCGGCTCCTTTATTTACTCTGAAACCATTTTGTTTTAATCTGCGTCTGTTTTGAGCAGAAATCCTCTGTTCTGGTCCAGTTTTTTCATCCTGAATGTAAAACATTTGGAATCAGACGGCAGATTAAACTGCAGCCAAACCGAATGAAATCGTGACGTTTTTTTTTCCTGAGTTGACGTTTCAGCAGGAATGATTATGATCTGCAGTGAGGAGGAGAAACAATCAAAACCTCTTCATCACAAACAGCCGAGTGTTTCTTAAAACTCTGCAGGGATCGACGTCGGCAAAGTTTCCACTGCAGCTTCATGTTTCCTTCAACCAACAGGAGATTTTATTTTTACACATAATTCAATCTTAGAAGAGATGTAAGAGAAATCCAGCTGGGTCGACTTGTGATGACTTGAATGTGTTCATGTTTGAAACATTTTAATATCTGCAAATTTAATCCTGACGAATAGAAAACTCCTTCATTTCCCAGCAAATCATTATGATTTAAATCTAAATTTTTACCAGAATATCAACCATTTTAAAGTGAAAATCCACTTCTATGGATTAAAAATTACTTCAAATATGAATGAATTTTTAAAAATATTAGGGGAAAATCTAGATTAAAGATGTAACATGGCTAGTCTTTCTAATTTATCAGGACTGAAATAATTAGTTTTTTTTCTCCAAAGGAAACATGATTTGAGTAAAATCAGCTTTTTAATATAATAATAAAATGGGTTTTGCAGAAGTAAAGAGCTTCTAATAAATATTAAAAATACAAAATGGCACGGTGGACTAAATGCTGTAATTTTTAAGCATAAAGACTAAAAATACTAAATTAACCAAGTTTTTATGTACCAACAATTAAAATACTTCTTCCACTGGCACTTTTGCCCATTTATTCCAAGACATTTCTTGTAAAAGAAAATAATTAAAAAAAAAATCATTTTTTTGTTGTATGTATTGGCACACTAGATGTATTTAAAAGATATTTGCTTAAAAAACTGGACAAATACTTTTTTGCAGTGTTTCCTGATTTAATTTAAACCTTAATTTTCTTCCATTTTGGTGGATTTGATGAGAATTTAGTCTAGTCCTTATATTTTATTATTTTCTTGTGTAATTTATGTCAAACCTCTGCATTGACAGAAAACTGAAAACAAATTTCTCCCACCAGTTTTAGAGTTTGACTTGTTTTCTGGAACTAATCTGGATCCAGCCGCGGAAGGCAGATTATGAGAACATGACTGAACATGTTGATCTGTTGTGAATGACTGACAATAGCCTGTGAGTCACTGCGGAGGGAGGAAGTCGCCCACGCAGCGAAACGCCCGGGTTAAGAATGAACGCTTCTGTTTGATACAAGAGGATGAAAAGATGCTGAGAAGAATCTTTTCATCTGTGAAAAGATTCATGGAACCAAAACACGTCCAGGAATCCACTTTAATCACGTCGGAAAATAATCCAGATTTTCAGGATGTTTTCCTGTAGATTTAATTTCAGTCTTTTCATATGGAAGTAGAATTCATGTTTTACGAGATTTCTAGATTAGTTTTACCTAATTATCTCAGTCTAACATGGGATTTCTGAGATTAAGACGTGATCTAACGCTAATGTCATGACAGGACCACCAGTTTATTGTAATCCAGATGATCTAAATTTAGAATTTTAATAAAGAGAACATTTGACTGGATTCTGGATCTCAATTTGCTGTTTATGTTGCTGATCTGAGATTTACATTTATTTAATCATTAAATTGTTTTTATGTTCCAAATGTAATCCAGGTAATTCTCGTTTCTAGATGTTGAATTATGTTCTTAGTGGTGAACTAATAATCCATTCAGATTATGCCCTAAATGTACTTAATCCAGATTTATTCCCAACATTCCTGAAGATTCATATCGCAGTAAATATTTCTGGTTTCTTTACGGATAAAGTTCTAGTTTTACACCCCTAATCTGGATTAATTGTAACCTTCCTAAATCCTAGTGGAACATTCATGTTTCTGTAGTTGTAAAAGAGCCTGAAGTTTCTTGGGAAACATTTTTGTCTTTCCTCAGTGGGCGTGTTTGTTTTTTGATTCGGTCAGGTTGCTATGTCAATCTGCAGGTCTGCTTGTTTCTGTGTTTGCGTCACAGTAATCCGGTCAGGTTATCTAGAAAGAGCTCTGGAATGACTCCGCATTCACGTCTTTGTTTCAGAGTAAACGCCAGCTGCGTTGCTTCTGGGTTTCTGTCCAGGAAAAAAATAGTGTCAGCTGAAACTAAACATCATTTTACAGTTTTTGGTGTTTGCTGATGACGGTGGTTTTATTCCCCTCAGGTGTCGACCAGCAGATCTTCTGTTTGTAGATAAACCGGCTTCAGTTTTGACAACATGCGGGGTTTTTTTTCCCCCAACAACTAAAATTCAGCATTTAGTTTTTCCCACCTCAAAAGATAAATAAATACTCAGGGAAATTCAGATGAATGTGTTTAATTGTACTTTAATGTTTATTTTTTCATGTATTAACTGGACTACAATGCAGGATTAATGACTCATCTGTAACTGATGGAAAGTCAATTACAGATGACATTTCACCTCCAGAACCGGTTTGCTGAATTGGCCTTTATATATGCAGGCGTTTCCTGCTGCAAGGCAGAAAAGAAGATACTTCTTTATCTTAAACAAAGAAGTGCTGTTTTTGTTCTGAAATGAAGATGAAGAAGCACCTGCTGCTTTATCTAAAGTTGTTGTATTTCTGATGAAAATTGTCTTGATCTACATTGATGGCCTAAAAAAGAGCAGAAACTGAACAAAACTAGTATTTAAAACTAAAAATGTATTTGTATTGTGGACATTAAAGCTACAGGACTGAAAGTATTTCAATTGATTTTAAAAAATGCAGCCATTTACGCCATATTGTTTTTATTCTGTAAGGTACAACACAGTGTCATCTGCATAACGCGTGTTTCAGATAAATATGAAGGTTTTTGTGGGATTTAAGTAATCAAAGTATTAGATTTTTTTTCATATGTAAAATTGGAAATGTTAAGAAAATCTCTCACTTTTAATTCCGACTAGATCAAAGTTTTAAGTACTTTTAGTACTTTAAAAGTGGAACTGAACTCTTATAAAACACAATGATCTTTTTTTTTTTAGCTTTATTTGGCCAGCAGTTTATGGTGGTTGTACTGGATTTACTGGTTACTTGTTCGCAGCAGAGTGTGGGGATCCTGTTGATCCAGTGAAAAGCTTTGGGCGGGTGCTGCTGTGTGTAAAGATAATAATGGATCATGTCTTCCTGTTCGTCTTTTCAGAGGTTTAAAAAGTGATTTATCAATTAACAATAACCTCACCCTTTTAAAAATACTTTCAAGGATTTATTATGGAACAGAAAATCAAGAATTATTACAAAGGTATAAGAATTTCATTTTTGTCTCTTTTTTTTAAATTAACATTAAGACTAGCTGACAGCAGCAACTGTAGATATTTAAATTTGGTTCTCCTGTTTGTCAAGCCGCCTCACCAGGCATCTTCATCAGAGTTGCTGCCTGGTTTGTTTTTCCCCACTACTCTTCAGATTAAATATTTATAGTGTAAAATCACTCCAGCACCGTGTTTATGGTTGTTTGTGTGAGAGCTGAATTATGCATGTTGGAGTCACACCCACTGAGCAGCTGGACAGCAGCGAAACGCTCCGTCACCCGAGAGGTTTGGATTTCAAGTGGGTCGAGTTTCACTCGGTATCCGACCCAACAAATAAACTGTTGACTTAATTTCTTTTTTGTGTGTGTGTGTGGTTAAATGATTCAAAATCCAACATGGCTGCCTTCCAAATGCAAACATACTAATGCAGGAGAAACCATCCAATGCTTCACATATTGATCTGCACAACCTCGGAAACTAATTGGAATATAATGTGAAATGCATTAGCTTGTGTTGCTAACAGTGGTCAGAATAATTGATGAGAATAATAGTAGGTACAGGAAGTGCTTAAAGATGTTTTACCTAACTGGCATCCCTGATGTATGGAAGCATTTAACTGCCAGTTTGAGTAGAAGTCTTGGTTTTAATGAGACATCTCATTATTAGTTTTGAATCTCGTTTCCCAGCTAAACGTTGGTAGTTTGGGTTGGTAACTGATCTGTTCTACCTCCTATTGACACTTTGCAACTACGTCACTTAATTATTTGAGGCTCCATGATGGATGTCGGAAGTGAACAGAGCAGCTGAAAATTTCCAAAGGTGTTTTTGCCAGTTTATTCATGGCTTCCATTTGTTCCAGCCAATCTAATTGGTGTTTGAACGTATCACACCTGGTTGGGGCTCATAGACGGAGGTTTTTATAATGGTTGCAAATGGCTCTTAGAAACCGATTCATGCTGTAAATTGATTTTGGTTCTAAAGAAAGTTCCCTCGCTCTGAACAACCTGCAGAAAACAAATTATGATGAATCTGTTTTTTTCTCGTTCCTCTTCAGGTCTGTGGTTGCGTCATCCTTGGAGTTGGGATTTACCTGAAAGTCACCAAAGCTGGAAACCAGGTGAGACTCCATTTATATTGAGAATCAATGCATCATCTGTATGTCTGCATGCTGGAGAAATAAACATTTCTAAGTCATTTTCTTTCAACTTAAAGTCCTTTTATGTTTTTATTTCTTTACATGACTTGACCAGTTCTGAAACTGCTGGATCCCATCTCAATGTCTGATTGATTCCCATCTCCTCCTTTCCAGATTACAGATCAATATCTTCCTAGTTTCGACCTCATGATCGCCATTGGGGCGATCATCATGGTGATCGGCTTCCTGGGCTGCTGCGGCGCCTACAAAGAGAGCCGCTGCTTGCTGCTGGTGGTAAGAATCACTCAACATGAACTTCAAGGTCATTTTCATGCCACAGGTTGGTTTACAGGAAACTGCAGGTTAATAAATGACCTGAGATATTTCTGGACTCCTTCATTAGATCCTGTCAAAACATCACCAGATCAGCAAATTTCTAGTGAACAGCAACACACTGAACTTATTTTTGGATGTAATTGGGAGTTATAGTCAATTGAATAAACTGACTTGCAAGAAAAACTAAAATAAAAGTAGGTCTAGGCGGACCAAGAATGCTAAATTATGTTTAAATCTGATGCATGACAACAGTCGACCTTCAAACCTCAGAGGACGATTTGCATATTTTGATGTAACAGGGCTAAAAACATTTCTAGACAAGGGTTCGTCATAGAAACAGTCACCAGTTATGAAGTCATCAATAAACATTACATTTTGTAAAAGTCCATCAAGCAAATATCAAATGTTGATAAATGTTCCAGTTACTGGTGATAAAAAGCTATTCTAATCAGGTGGGTTTTTAGCTTCAACTTGAAGGAACTTGGCGTTTCTGCAATTTTCTGGATGTTGTTCCAGATTTGTGGCACATAGAAGCTGAAACACTGGAAACGTTCCTCAGGTGATTGAAGGCTGATATTGTAACTGTCTTTATGTGACTCTGAAGGTTCAGCCTGACTCTTGTTTTCCACTGTAGTAACTGAAGCTGTGACTCTAGATCTATAACTCTAGATCATTCCTCTTTTGGTTCAATAATGGCTCCAGTTTTGTTTCTGTTCAGAAAGTTATTGATTTGTTTCTAATAATTTGTTCTGTGCTTGTTTGGGTTCAGATATTGATCTGTAGATATTAGATGGGAGGCGTCCAGGATCGAACCTTGATCTCCATATGTGGCTTGATGAGTATTTACCTAAAGAAAAGGGATTTTACGCCGATGGGTTTGACTGGAGGGTGAATTGGGACTGGCTAATTATTCCCTCCAACAGCGCCACCTGTTGGACACACAAACAAAACTACCTGCTGTTTGTGCGTTAAAATGTGTAATTACTACAGTTTTAATTTCATTATGATTGCTGTGCATAAGATGATGTGTGAATTAAAGTGCTGGGACTGTTAAGCCAGCAAGAAATACACCAATAAAGACATTTTGGAATCTGATGAAGAAATGAACTGCATTCATTTTGTTCCATCTCTGCAGTTCTTCATCTTCCTGCTCCTCATCTTCGTCCTGCTGCTGGCAGCTGGCATCTTGGCCGCCGTTGGGGAGAACAAAGTAAGATGGATCCTCCCCTACTACAGTATTTTCTGCTTAAGCGTCGACTACCTGGAGGACTGAACTTTGTTTCTGTGTAGGTGAAGACCTGGATTAAGGAAAAACTGGATAAATTAACCCCAATTGAAAAACAGAGCCCAGACGTGATTGCTGACATGGAGAAACTGCAGCGCGAGGTATTTATGCAACAAACTTTATACTTTTGATGTCTAAAAGACCAAAGTTTCATCTCACTTGTATTTCACTTTAACTTTTATGGCTTATTTCTTTAATTTTCTTTTAGTCCCTCCACCAGCTGACTAAAGATGTTGTTCTTATGTTTGGCTCTTTCTCACTTTGACTCGCCTGTGTTTATTAGCTGCTTCCATGTGGCGTTGGAAGCTTCACTATTAAGTTAAATGAGTAAAAATAACATTTTTTGTTTGCAGCTCATGTGTTGTGGACTCATAAATGGACAGTCAGACTGGACAACAATCCCAGATTCCTGCAAGTGCAACTCCACTGCTGCAGCTAAAAGTGGAATGTGCACCAATGGATTCTATAATCAAGTAAGACGACAGAATGTGAAGAAATGATGCACTAATCTTTTAAAATGGTTTAATTTTAAGAGCTTTCTCAGCTTGTGTTGTGACGACTGCGTCATGTTCTCGCTCCACAGCCCTGCTACAACAAAATCATGGACTACATGAAGACGCATATGGACGTGTCGTTGGGAATTGCTTTCGCAGTTGCTGCCATTCTGGTAAAAATCCACACACTGAGCTCCAAAGATGTCAAACACTTGATCTCACTTAAACCATAAATATCTACCAGCAGGTGGTGTGATTACTCACACCACCTGCTGGTAGTACTTGGTACTGCACCACTTGGTCAACTGGACAGAATCAGATGGTCTCTTTGACTTGGCCAACGTTTTGGTTATTTATTTTGCAGGATTTAGATCTGAACATGGGAAGAGGCTTTTCTTTTTCTTTTACTGAAGAGGATGAGGGCCATTAGTTTAAAAAATATATATTTTTTGCTGTCAGAATACTGACTTTTTTTGCACAAAATTTGGACTTTTTTCCCCTTGGAATTCTGAGATTTTCTTTTATTTGACCTCAAAATTTTGAGATTGGTCAGATTATTATGTTTGTCAGTGCCTCCAATTCTATTGCGTTGATAATTTTCTGGAGTTCGACTCTCCATCCTGGTATTTTAAAGTGGAAATAATATTTTACATATATATTTTTTGCTGATAAACTGTTTAAAATTGGTTATTTAGGGTTCTATATTTATATTTCAATGTGAATTTTGACATTTTCATGCATTTTATTTTTAGCTTGGTATTATGTTCCCTAAAACCGGATTGATACCAAAATATCCAGCACCTCACACATCTAGCTTTAATATTTTTTATGCTTCTAGTTGCCTACAAACCAGATTGTTTGGCTTGTCTATTCCAGTATTTCTATATTTGTTAAGTTGGTACATTTTTCTCTACAGCTCTTTGGCATGGTCTTCTCCATGATGCTCTTCTGTCAGATTGGGAGTAAAACCGTTGCCAGCACTAACTGAGTCGCCTCCAGTCAGCCTGTTCCTTCCTTTATAATGTCTACCCAACAACAGAGCTAATGCAGTTTATTCTGAGCTTTTATTGTGAAGGAGCATGTTGCTATATCTGCCAGTATATATATCAGTAAGATGTTTCAGGAGCAGGAAAGATGAATAAATAAATGGTTGTTTGATCTGCTTACTTTTTTTTTTTTTGGTGAAACTAAGCTCTTATGTGAAATTCTTAATATTAAACAGCGAACTGTTGGAGTTTTATTTAAATAGCTGCCTCAATAGCTTTTATTGCTAACAACAGCAAAACCAAAGTTAATTGGATTTGAAATTTTCTTTTTAATTTTCTCATAAAAACCTCATCCTTAGATTGTTTTATTTTTTTATTGCATTCTAACTTTTTCTTTAATTATTATTTTTAACTGGGCAACACCAGGCTTCCGTATATGGTTGCATGTGAATGGTTATTTCTCAGGAAATTATTTTAGTTAGTTCTTAGTTATTTCTCTATAATTTACTTTTAAAATCTGTACTGGCTTTTTTTTGGTTGAATATTTTTTTATCCATCTAACCATGTAACATAAAATTCATTAAATAATAAGTCACGTCAAAGTAAAGGTAGGCTTTTCAAGTGTTATTTCAAGGGGTGTGAAATTAGTCACTTCTATTCTTTTGAACAATTGAAAACTTAAATCTTAGAAATCCACTAGTTTCTCAGGAAATAATTTTAGTTGGTTCTTAGTTATTTCTCTTTAATTTACTTTTAAAATCTGTACTGGCTTGTTTTTGGTTGAATTTTTTTTTTTATCCATCTAACCATGTAACATAAAATGTCTGTTTTCTATTCAAGAGAAATAAACCGACATACAAATAAAGCCAGACTGGATGTGTTTAATTTGGATTATATTGGTTGTTGAACTGTACTTTTTTTGGCAGAAATTGACTTTGGCAAATTAAATGCAGGCGAGTTTATGGAAATGTGCTTTTTGGCATCAGCCTGCTTCCGTATGTCATAAATTGTGAAATGGAACTTTCAGAATGTGGAGTCTAGTTTTGGTCTTTTTGCAGCAAAATGTTTTAAAAGGAGCCCTTAATGTCTTTACGTTTTACATATTTTGTGTTTTTATGTCTGACTTTAAAAATTGTCCTATTTTTCAATGTTAAATCAGACTTTTTTGTTTTTTGTACTGAGCCACCTCGTCAGATTCTCTCAAACGAAGATTTTATTCATGGAAACCGACCGCCATGTTTGTAGCAACCGGCATGACCTCTGCAGTAAACCGGAAAGTCAGGTGTTTCTCTGCTACTCGTGAAGAACCAACAAAATGGAAGCAGTCACCTTGGAAACCAGGATCGGGTTCTTGGTGTCCGGTTAGCCGAATGCTAACATCCATTTACAGTCACTCCTCACGTACAGTGTTGTATAAAGTACTGAAATGTCAGAGTCAAGTAATAGTTTAGGTTCCTCTCCAAAATATGACTTTGGTAAAAGTCCAAGTTACTGACTGAAATGTTAAGTTAAAAGTCTAAAAGTATCTGAAACGTCTCGTACTTAAGTTTGGAAATTACTGTAAAAATGGATGAACTTAAGTAATGTAATGAAAAGTATAAGTAAAAAGTAAAACAAGGCAAATGCAGTTTGAATTACATTTTTTTATATTTTGGTAAACTTGTCAAATACACTTAAAATAATGTACAAAACCAAGTGCAGGCAAAATTAAACCTGC
>CAEGAF010023263.1:0-12437 GCA_903067075.1 Micropoecilia bifurca
ATTTTAAATTTGATCGTTTTGGGTTATGGAGTTGTTTGCTCTCCCTTGTATCAGAACTGAGTGTGGAGCCATATTGGTCACATTTGTAAAGTTAGGTGGGGGGGTAGTTTGTCCCATCCATCCATTTTCTTTACAACCTTGTCCCTTAGTGGGCTTGGGAGGGGTGCTGGTTCCTCTCCAGCTAATGTTCCTGGCGAGAGGCGGGGTACAGCCTGGACAGGTCACCAGTCTGTCGCAGGGCAACACAGACACACAGGACAAACAACCATGCAGACACACACACACACACTTACACTTAGGGGCAATTTGGAGAGGCCAATTAACCTGACAGTCATGTTTTTGGACTGTGGGAGGAAACAGGAGTACCCAGAGAAAACCCACACATGCACAGGGAGAACATGAAAAATCCATGCAGAAGGACCGGGGCCAGGAATTGAACCCATAACCTTCTTGCTGCAAGGCAACAGCTCTGCCAACTGTGCCCCTGTGCAGCCTGGGTTTAGGTTGTGTTGATCAAAATTATGATTTCAATATTAAAAAACAAAGACAATTCTGTAAAAATGGAGAAAAATTCAGCATATAATCATTTATGAAATGTGTACATATTTATTTCTAAATATATGGTAAATAAATTGATTTATAAATGAATTAGA
Source organism: Micropoecilia bifurca (assembly GCA_903067075.1). NCBI lineage: Eukaryota > Metazoa > Chordata > Actinopteri > Cyprinodontiformes > Poeciliidae > Micropoecilia > Micropoecilia bifurca. The sequence continues at coordinate 654 of CAEGAF010023263.1, forward strand.
ACATTTATTTTTATTAATTTCCTCTATTTTCTATTACCTTTCTAATGTGCATTAACATCATTTAGCAGTTTAGTCATCTTTTTTTTTCTTTTCGTTTTTGATAAACAATAAATAAGTAAAACATTTAAGCTGTAGCACTACAGGTAACTAGAGGTAATTAGAAAATGTGTACATGTTTGTTATTACTGGTTTGATTTTTTTTTACAACATAGAGTTTCAGAACAAGCTAAAATGCAATAAACTGTGCAAAAATCTACAGCTGTGCCTAAAAAAAACCAAACAACAAAATTCTTATAGTAGGAGCTTCCAATGCACTTAAAGTTTTTTGGAGACGGTGATGTTTTTGTCCTTTTGTTCGCTCTTCTCTGAAGCCCCACCCTGCTGCTGCTGCTGCTGCTTTGTTCACCCAGCCCCACTTAATATTCACACATACTGTAGGTGGAGTCAGGCTCTTCTGCTCAGACATGCTTCCTATAAATTCAGCCCTTTAGGAGGAACACGTGGACAGACACAAACACTAACAAACACAGTCTTTCTTTCTTTGTCTTCCTTTTTGATTTGAAAAGTGTTTCTGACCGCCCTCTGTCTTACAGTAAATCCATCTGCTGCAAAGGGGATCCCACCCAGACCCCGGAGGAAAATGAAAAGATGGAGGGAGTGTGTTAGAAAGAAATAATGACGGTAAAAAAGTACAATAAAAACTGCCACGGAAAACATTTTGTTTAAATTTTTTACCAACACGTTTAGAAAGACAGACGCAAGAAATAAGTTTGTAGCTTTAGTCATGAGTGGACATAAAGACTCAACACAGTGGCCAATGACCCATTTTAACCACAAGCTGTGTGCTAGACGACTACAAAAAAATTTAAATGAATAATAAAAGCATCTAAACATCTTCAATTGAGACCAAGTATAATGTAAATAACATCTAATTAAAATGATATACTGTTTTTGCGCATGAAAAAGCAATTATTATTATTATTTAGGTGTAATTAAATGACGTAACTTTTATGAAAAAGCCTTTAAACGGGATATAAAAAAAAGACATACCTCTTTAGTTTCGGTGACTCTTTGCTTTTTCTTTTCTTAACGCAAACTACTTTGAGAATAATACACACACTGTTAATCCAGCTGGCCAAGAGTCATAGTGCCATCCGACCTCACAAGACATGCTTGGCGACATGCATGGTAACTGAAAGGGGTTAGGTCTGTTTCTAAAGGCAGAGGCCTCTATCTTCACATTCACAAACCCCTTTGAGTTAAAATTGGACAAAAAAAAAAAAAACCTCACCTCTGACATGGTTCAAGGATGTTCCTCACTAACGTCTAGACACACAGTACACAATGTCAGGACTTTACTGAGAACATTGGTTCTATAGAACTCTGTGTGTTCCCAAAGTGCTGATAAATCTCTAAAAAATGCCAGATCAGGAACACAGGATCACATGAGGTCAGTGGAGGATCCTGAAGATGGAGACGAGCTGTTGTTCAGTCTTGCATTCCTCTCATTCTTGCTACAGAATCTTTTTACTTGGAAGCAGCAGGGGAGTCCATATGTTTGGCCTGATAACCAAAATGCTCTGCTCAGATGTTGCAATCACACGAGACATTCCAGTACCAGGTCAGATTCACAAGTCCCTCCCCAAATTTCACTTCCTGTCACAGAAACATCAACATTAACCCACCGTTAGAGTTTAGGGCCCTAACTCAGGGTTTTGAGATTCTTTTCTACTGTGCCCACTCACACTCCAGATATTTTCACCACTCACCACATCATAAAGCATCCCAGAATGCCGCATGGATGAATACGTTTGCTCTGGTTCACTAATCATTTTATATTCGGACCTGCCTGGACACCCAAGGCTGAGAATGCAGCACATTTACCACAACTACTGCGCAATAACGTATTTACAGTACATCGTTAACAAGCTTCCAAGCATGCATGCTTCAGTTTTTTTTTTACCAGCAGAGTGATGAACACAGATAATTTGTTTGTGTGCAAACGAGTGAGAATTTGAGCCACTTGAGATCAATGGGTTCGCCTCGTAAGAATAAAATAATAAATTCAGATATTCTCCACAACTAATGTTCACTCAAAGCATCTCACAGCAAGAGATTTCAGTATTGAATTTAAAGTGCACAACAGAAAGAGAGAGAGAGAGAAAGAGAGAGAGTATGTTGCGTGAAGAAGATGTGCTTGGTAATATGTTTTTTGTTTATAACACATCATGTTAAGTATCTCTCCTTATGGCCAGAAAAAAGGCACAGATGGTGTCTCTTGTTTACATCAGCTCATTTGCCTGAACAAAACCACAGGAAACACAAAGTTAGAGTGTTTTACAAGTGACTGCAATTAAACATGTGTTCCAAATGAACAACTTTTGCCTTCTGCGTAAAAAAACTTTACCATATGTGAATGAGAGCAGCTGTTTTAGATAATCAGGCATTGTAAGCTACAGGTTATGTGATCGAGACCATTAGGGAAGAACAAAACAAACATAAAGTAGGCTGTAAGTGTTGGATGATAATGTTATTACCATACAAAATGGGTCTCCATTTAGAGTTTTTTTCCCCCATTTAAAAGAAGGCAGTGATGGACCAGAGCTAGTGTTGATGGTAGGCTATGTCTGGAAACTGTTGGGATTTTCAGATGTTGATTGCATCAAGTATTTAGATGAGCCCACCTAGAACCCTCGAATCCCCTGTAGCTGTCATATGGAGCTGTGATTTTGGCATGCTACAAAAATGATTGCAGTGAACAGGGTAAGTAGCTCACTATGCTATCCACATTTTTATTACTCTGTCAATGCATGTGTAGAAGAAAGTCTGCAGCCATGTGTTCTGCAGTAGAGTACTTCACACCTCCACTGAGGTTATTCCAAAAACAGCTAATCGTCAAGTTCATGAAAACTTCTACTCCAGTCTTGGACAAAAGATGTTATGTGTTCTGGCAAATGGTGCTACTAAAGCCCTGTTTTTGGGTACCGATGCTCTCAGTAGCCATAAAGCAAAGAGCTGGTGCAGTATGTGCCAGATCTAAGTTGTCTCGGAGCTACCATATAACCAAATATATAGTTGGGAGTAAATAGTCAGAACTGATGTTTCCTGAGATCCACTCGTCTGTGATCTATGTATTCAGAGTGAAATTCCTGTTCCTGTTTCCGGGTCAGATACCAAACCTTCCTCTTTATAGTACTGATCTATTGTTGTCCAGGATTAGCCCCAACACTGGGATGTCACCCACAGGCTCGATGGCGGTCTAAAAGTCATTAACAGCACTGTTTGTGTCTCACTAAACAGACTGGAATGTGTTATTCAGGAAGTTCAGTGTCCAACTTTTGCCAGCGTCCAGAAGGCAAACATCTTGGATTGAATAAACAAAACTCCCACATGGTTATTAAAGCAAAATGTTGTGGTTGTTTTCTTTGAAGTAGTATTTACACACTGAACAAACAGAAATGGGTCAAAAAGTGGAAGATAATCAGACATTGTGTCAGTATTGGATGACAATGGAGAGGAAGTTGTTGAAGCTCAACACACCACAATTCCCTGGCATGGCATGAAGGTTAATGTTTAATAGCATGTTGAGGCAACAGTCTGGGTCAGTGACAGGTTGCATATTAATGTGATAGAGGGAAAGTATTGTGCTGTGCTTATAGTCTGTGAATTTCTTTGCAAAATATTCCTCCCAAAAATCAGGAATGTACTTCCCCAAGTTAGGAGTAAGACCCCACTTTGGGGCTCAAATCAGTACTTCAAAATATACTAATGTCAGCTGTTAATAGTGTCAATAGTGTTATGTGATCATAATACTCCCATTTAACAGTTTCTAGTACTTCTTGTATACTTGTACAGCATATAAAAGCAGCGTTTGGAGCCACAGCTCTCCAAAAAAAAGGCTCTGTGATCACCAAATATTAGTCATCATAGGGCATGAAAATGAATATAGCTATTAAATATAAAGCATTATGACATAGACAAGTCTTCTTTCTAGTTTATTTCTTACTTTTCTAAGCCGTATTCAACTGACTGAATGATTGCCTTGTGCTGTTCTGGTGAGTTTGCCAACTTATTCAGCCTATCTCCTAAGTATTTCTTTTTATCTGAAGCGCCACTGAAAATGGATAAGTGTAGAGAATTTTCCGTGACTTTGTCACAGCATGAACAAATTTCACTGATCTGAATTATTTGTTTTTAGACAGAGGGTGAAGGAGGATACATTTCTTGTGAACCAGTGCTATATAAATAACATTAACTGGACTAAACTGAACCCATTACTGCAAGAATATCCATGCCCATAGTTGTATTTCCACACATTGTTTCTTGATACTTCAAACTTTCCCGACATCTTTCATATTATTTTTTCTATCACTTTAGAAATGGTGAAAGAAGGAATAACAGTCGATTAGGACAATTGTTAGCATCATGGCCATATGATGCTCCTTTAAGTCTAAATCCTGTGAACAGAAGTCATTTTAACCTGAGTCCGAAAACTCGTAGACTATTATGCATTTAATTGCACTTTGCACAAAAAAAACTCAAACTTGCTATTGACTTCTTTTGATTAGCAGCATCTGACATACAGACTTCTTTCTCTCTGTGAGTCTCAAGCAGGATTTCCTTCAGACACAAAGACTGCAGCACTCTGCCTGGTAGATAAGCTCAGCTCAATGACTTGTCAGTGGGACTTCATTCCTGTCATTCTTACTTACTTACTTACAAAAGGTGTTGATCGCACTGCAGAGCCATCAAATGAAACACATACAGTAAAACAATCAGCTCCGTAAGCACACATGCACAATGGGTAATTTCCTCCTCACATTATAACAAAACTGAGCGGAAACGCTTCATTCACACAATGCGTTGAAGCTGCAGCTTGGACGTTAAGATGCATTTTTGCTTTGTGGTGGACTTGAAATAACTTCTTGCAAGCCATATTGCAAGAAGTTCTTGTGAATAAATTTGCAAGAAGTTATTTGGTCATTAAGCAGCAAGATATAAAGAGGGGGGGGAAATAATTTCACCTTCCCGTAGTCAGATGTGAGAACCAGGGACAAGTCATCAGAAGAGCTGACAGTGGAGGGGAGGAGCTGCTCCTTATGTCTCAGCCAGACGCGGGCTCCCTGAAACACAAAAAAACAACATAATATACTTAACATATACACACAGCATCTGGCCTTAGAGCTTCAGGGATTTTTGCATAAAATTATGTTAAGAATAATACCTTCTGATTTTTCTGTTCCCACACTTACATAGGACAAATCTGACACATCAAAGGGTGTTTAAGGAAATATTTACTTGGAAAAGGTCTTCATCTTTAGGTCACATCAGACATTTTACTACAACTGCTAAGCTATGGCTTTGATTCATCCAAACTATTGTCAAAGAAGCTTAAAAGATTAAACCTTTGATTTACGGTTGGTTTATGAGGAAAATATAAGATTACAAGCCCCAAAGCAGCTATATTAGTAATAACCAGTAAAAATGAAACATATCTCCATTCTTTCCTTTAAGAACACTTTGAACATTAAACTACACATTATTCCTAGTGTATTAAAGTAATCCTAGTTATTATTTACCTTATGGTGAATAAATGAATTAACTGTCAAAAATGAACGAAACAAAATAGTTTAATCTGAATCCACCTTGATTAGTGAATAGTCCTAGAAACAGACAGAAATGAAATCCTCCTTCGAAACTTTTTTCTACACTCCATCTTATTTTTCAGGTTTTTACCATGCTCAACCTTTTCCTACCTCTATTTCCCACATTAAACATTTCACTGTAGTATAGACGTGAAACAAGAGTTGATGTCTATGGACAATGTCAGTTTGGACTTGGTTTGTGCCATTTTATAGAGAAGAAATTGAATGTGTTGTGTCTAGATGTGGAAAGCTGGTTCAGACACACCGTAAAACAATTTTTTTAATATATGGCCCTATAAATGCCTTTATAAAAAATAAGAGAACATCATTCTGGAAACATAGAACCAAAATAATCCATATTAAAATTTAGTTTTTTCAAATAGTCAAGGAATTGACCGAATGTGAGAGAAGAGTCAACATTTAAAGTCTAAAAAAACAAAAACTTTCATAAATCCTCAAAATATGTTCCTTAAGTCAGATTTAGAAGATCACCTGAAAGTAAGTCTCCTTGGAGTTAGAGTGCAGAATGCAGTATCATTTTATGAGTACGGTTTTATGTCAGGGTCAGACCCCCCCCTCACAAAAAGCTCACTTCCAACCAACCATCGATCATCAGAAGTGCTGCCGATGAGGCGGTCGGGGGAGCCTGGAGCGTAAATGAATTGTGTGTCCGACAGAGCATAAAAACTGAAAAGATCAATATGCATGGATTCCACTAGGAAACCTTAGACGAGGTCACCACTTCCAGACATCAATCCTCATTAACAATTAACAACTGGCTGCCATGGCAGCGTACAGTCTCATCCGTGGAGCGTATGAGAGGAACCATCAGGACGGTCCTCTGTGATATGATTTGATGCTGTAGGAACAATTGCTGCTTGTGGAGTTATTCTGTTGCAAAATCCAATTTCCCTAACAGTTCAAAGAGAAGTTTGGTCTTGCATCTTTGTTTCACACTTCAAATTTAGTCCTGCTCTTTAGACAAAGCACTGATGTTTTCATGCTGCCCTCTTCCATCAAGCCTTCTTTTTGTTTTTTTGGCTTACATCCGGCTAATGAAGCAGAGCTAAAAGTGGCCATCAGGCCTCAGGGGACGGCAGCCAGTGGGATGAAGAGGGTCCTATAAATTAAGAGGCGGGTCCTGTGTGTGTGTGTGTGTGAGGGGGCGGGGGGGGGGTGATGGGGGCGGGAAGGAAGGGTGTGGGCAGCTGATAATGTCCCGCCTCCTATTGTGTTGAAAAGGAGACAAACACATGTGTAATGGAGGTGCTCCGCAACACGTGGCCTCACAGTGACACACAAGTTCAGTTTTTTCATTGCATGATTAGTAAGCTTCACATTGGGGGGGGCGACAGCCTGGTACCATCTCACGGTGCAAGGCTGGAACCTTTACAAGCTGCTTCACATGAGACAAACGAGGGGATTAATCGAGCTCCCTGCGAGGATTTGAAGTAAATCTTTTTCTGTTACATAACTGCGGAGAGGAGGAGTTTAACGAAAAGTCTTATATTGTTTAGCTTTCCATCCTGCTCAGGTTCTTTGTGTCAGTTATTCTGGTTACAAAGATGACAAAGAGGCAAAAGATGAAAATATGTTGTAACACCGAATTTCACAAGACAAGAAGACAAGCAGGCAACAACCGTGGGCAAGTGGTAACTTGGAAAGCTTTGGGATGGCTCATGGATTTGTGCTTTCCCGCTCAGCAAATCCAGTGTTGCAGCAGTAGAAAATTTCAATCATGCAGATATTTGGGGGAAAAAAGTGTCTCAGTTGCTGAGACAGACCCAGATGTTCTCTGTTCATCTGGAGTTTGTTTTGCCTGCTACATCTCATAAATACTTTCAAAATTCATTCATGACAGGAACAGTTGTCAAGTCTGCAAGCGGGTATGTCTTCTTGAGAAAATAATTAGGACAGAGGTGCAAATTGTTTTACATTTAGTGCCTTCCAAAGAATCGATATCCATTGATTTTACCCTGTTGTTACACTACAACCTTCATTTTTGTTTCACACAAAAATGAATAATGGTAAAAAGATCTTAAAGGTCAGGTGTGCAAAGTGACGTAGAACCACATTTTATTACACATACAGCTTCAAGCCTTTTAGGTTATTTTGCCACCAGATTTGCACAAGTAGAGACTGAAAACTTACCAAACTTTTCTTTGCAAAACTTGGTCAGAGCGTCTGAAAAATTTAAACCTTGAATTGTTTTCAGTTCATTGGCTGGATCTGGATTGGACCATTCTAACACAACAGTGTACTTTGGCTGTATTGTTGTACTATCAACAATAGAAAAGCTTCAGTATGAGTGTGTGTTCAGGAGGAATGATGTTTCACTAAACATTATTGAAAACTTTAATTGTTTTGGCTGCATTTCAGAGATTTTCACTTCAAAATGTTCAAGTCACGTAACATTGATTAAAATTTTAAAAATTGTCTTAGATCTCGGTTGAGTCTGTGGCAGCCTCTAACAAGATATTTAATCAGAATAATTTAAGATAGATTTAAATATTTTCAAGTAACTTAAGAAGCACTTTTTGGGGGTTTTGTCCATCTACCTGTCTTTGTATCTCTGAAAGTGTGTATGTGTGTGTAAGGAGTCTGAGAAAGGAGAGTATAAAGTATAAAGTCAAGACAAATTGTCTCACCAACAGCAACAGATGGTCCAAACAAAACTTCCCCCCGCACTCGTCTCTCCATCCTCAGGGGCTTCGTCACTAAGTCCGGACAAAGGCTGCTTCGTCTAACCCCGCGTTCGGAAGTTACCCAGGCGGAAATATCTCAAACAAAGGCCAGCTGGGACACAAAGAGGGCACGGGTATCAGCTCCTGCTTTAAAGTCCCCGAGACTTGAATTACCTGCTGTTGATGCTGCATGGCCAACCACTCTAGAAAACAGTGAACCGGCAGCTTCTTGTGTGATAATCCCCGGAAAGTACAGCGCACATTTGATAATGAAACAATTGCCTCTGGGTTTAACTACAGGGCGTCATTTGACTTCACTTGTGTGTTTCTTCTAACCAGATGTTTTTAATGGCTTTATTCAGCTGAACCTCGTCACAGATTTCTGATGCTGTGTGTGTCACCAACCACGTGCAGCAGCAGCAGCAGCAGCAGCAGCAGCGCTGAGGCTGACCCAGTGACAACAGTAACTCGGTCCGCCGCCAACAGGCCTCGGAGAAATGTCCCGTCGTGCTTTCTGACACAGAAACCACTCTGCCTGAAAGACGTGATGCCGCAGCTCATGGCTTGAGTTTCCACGGCTTGTATGATGACATCCAGCTCAGAGATTTTCTAATGAACGCCTCTTAAATATTTAAGGACATACACAGCACGAGGTGCTACTGCTCTTTCGCTCTCTATTCTTGTCTCTCCTTCTCCTTCTCTCTCTCTCTGCCTGTCATGGCATGAGTTCAGACAGTATCAGGTGATCAGATGAGCCGCAACAAAGGAAAGCTAATTAATTCAACCTGAGTTGGACATGCTTGAACAATTAGTTATGACAGGCTAATTTCTTGGATCACAGTGTGAATTCAGGGAAGTGATGAATGAGTCCTCTGTATAGTGAACGCCATTCAGCAGCTGTGGGGCTGCAGGGTGAAGCCTGAGTGCACACAGCTGGTTTCCTGAAAAGTATTTTAATTGTAGTGCTTAGATGCGGAGGATCTGCTTCAAATGCATCTTTCAGGGATATTTGTGTGCCATTTTTTTCTGATATTGAAGAGAGAACGTCATGCAGCACTCCTTTCTACTGAATGGGTCTAATTCACAGCAGTTCTGGACGCACCTTTTTGAGGTCTAGATCCATAGCCTTCTGGTCCTAAATTACAATTTATTACACATTTAAATGTAGCCATAGCTACTTGGTCATTTAAAAGCCCAACTTGAGACAAGAGCTAAAAATAGCTTTAAACTCTGTGTGTTGTGTACATGTATTGGAACTACTTGGACACTGTGTCATAGTACTTTTGACATCCTATTATTTCAAAATCTAATTCCAATTTACCGTATCATACACTTAAAAATATATAACACATAGAGGATGGGATCTGCAAACCAATTTCTCAAACCAATCAAAACCTTTTTGACTGTTGGTCTCAACATCTCTTAAATAATTCTAACAAACATACATGAAAATTTGGCAATTCAATCCAAAAATTCATTGATTTTATTTCTCGGACTGGTTGCCAAAAGCAACCCAAAAATGAGAAGGTAGAAAAAATTCTGTAGCTATGGATACAACCTCATTTTTAACTTTCAAAAGCCAATCAAAGAGATTCAGTCTAATATGCAACTATCTTCCTTTTAAGAGCAGCTAGTTGTATTGCAGAGAGGATGCTCACACTGCAAGTCCCAGACAAACCATTCTGATCACTTCATTACAAAGAGAAACATTCAAAGCCCAAGTCCCTTTACAGACCCTCCATTAGCACGGCTGATCAGGATGTAAATAGATGAGCCTTACAGTGACCATTCACACCTGGCATGAAAATCTGTCCAGAGAGATTAGACCACAGTTGCCCACTTCACATCTTTAACGATGTTGCCATGTCACAGAGTGGGCTGCCAGCAGAGCAACAAATCATCGGGTCAACTAATGTTTCTGTTGTATCACATACACACAATCAGTTCAGAGGACTGTTCAAATTTATCTGAGTCACCTTATTGAGTTATTTAAACTACAAACTCTTTAGAAGTTTGACTGTTTCACTCAAAAGAGCAAGAAAAATAACATTTAAAAATCATACTTTAAACAGATTAAAATCACCACACAGATACTAACAAACTACCAGTGTATTTAAACAGCTCACTTGCATTCACCTTTACCTTGCACACTCTCTGCTTCATAAAAGTTCATTTAAAGTCCAAACATAAAGATTATGTGCTTTTGTGGGTCACTTTCTACCATGGTGACCTGGTTTAAGCAACTCCTAAAAGGATAAAGATGCACTGCATAACTACTAACCTGAACTCAGTGGTGCTGCTATTAGAGATGGCCTACTTTAGCTGGTCTCACAATTAATTCACATATTGTCTACACTCACTTGTTCATGCATGAAACTCAGATTAAGTTATTTTCTCAGAAGAGTAGAAGTTGATGGCTGCGGGCAGGAAGGGACTCCAGTAGCAGTCTGTTTTACAGTGGTTCTGAAAAAGCCTCTGGCTGAAGAAACTAGTTGTATTACAATCTCGTGATTGTTTTCTTTATCTTATGAAGAATCATAATTTGCATAGTAATTTCCAGATGTGGAAAGTCATTAAAATCAATGTGGGTGACATTAATCAATATAAATGTCTCAATTAATCATTTTAATTAGGAAACTCAAATTAAAATGATTGAAAATATTCATTAAATTTTAACTGCATCATATACTGATTTTAAAAAACATATCAGTATATTTTGAGTGGGTTTGAAGTATGCTGAACTAAATATATATATGATATGTGTATATATATATATATATATATATATACTATAGCTGCACTTCATATTGCTCCTATTTACATGTTATAGTCAGATGAATAAACTTATGATATATTCTGAATCAAACATTATAGTCAAAGTAAATTTTAAAAAATGGAAAACACATTATGCACCCATCCTTTAGGGCAAGTTTGAAGTATGAATTGGGAGAAAATGCATACAAATCAGGATGAACTGGAGAAACAAATTCAGCTCAGTCTCAATGGGAGTAAGTTTGAGACAGAAATCTGATCTTTTTACAAATGTATAAGCCAAACTTCATTACACTGATGGCTGCACATTAGCGTGTGAAGTCATCAGTGTGTGTGTGTGTGTGTGTGTGTGTGTGTGTGTGTGTGTGTGTGTGTGTGTGTGGAGAAGTGTATGTGTGTGATGTGGTGGTGTGGAGCCACACCATCTCTGTTAAAGAGGAGGGTGGTTCTTGCAAAATGAGGCTGAGAACCACAAGGAAGAAGATTTACAGGACAGTTCTTTAAATGGTTTAAAAATTTGCAATTTGTTTTGCTGCCAATTCTCCATTTAAAAAAAAAGCACACTCACGATTTTTCTGAATTGGAGAGGCATACAGGAAAAAAAAAAAAAAAAAAAAAAAAAAAAAAAATAAATTATAAAAAAAAAAAAAAAATTAATTTTTTTTATTTTTATATTTTTATAT